>JAQZBX010103756.1:0-11023 GCA_029593785.1 Cabassous unicinctus | reverse complement strand
AAAATATTAATTAACTTAGTTAAATGATTGTCTTTCTATTTTGCTATTTTAAGTGAAATTACATTATTATGAAATAAAACAATAAAATCTATTAAAAAAATTACCCAAGAAAAAAAATTACTTTAGTTATTGGAAGAAAGATATATGAGGAAAGGGAGTAATAATTAGAAGGAAAGGTTTGCTAATCAAATAAGGAAACCAAAGAGTCAGTGACAATGTAACTATATTTAGAGGAGCTAAAAGACCCCTTTCCAAAAAGTATAAAATATATTTTAATTGTATTTATCACTTGATATTTCAGTAAAGAGCAGCAGATTCTGAGTAGTTGTTAATGATTTTTTTCTCCTCAAAATCATGTTTATAAAACTTCTCCCTGACCAGAACTCTAAACTCATGGAAATCCATCACTTGAAGGAAAATTATAGATTAATTTGGTCTAAATCAGCTCAGAACACCAGGCTAGTTCTAAATTTATCCTGAATTGTAGGTACTCATCTCTACAAAAGAGAGCTGGCAACATTGTATGTCAGGTCAGATAAATCTTTAGTCTATTTGTTCACTTTAACTTAGAGTAACTGTGCTTTATTATAGATAACAGTCATACGTCATGCACACATACACACAAGTGTGCACATACAAACACAGAGTTTTGTTCTTTCTGAATTTTATAAAACAAAGATTTGGAAGAGTGAAGACATAATTGAGCAGACATGTGGATGAAGAGCATTCTTGTCTGAGGGAGCATTAAGGGCAAATGTTGCCTGAGACAGGAGTCAAGATGACACTGGGGCATGCAGGTAGTGATGAATACAAGTATTCAGGATGGAGATGAAACTGAAGCACTGACAGTGGAGAACATTGGAGGACACAGGGAGGACTTTGGATTGGGTGTCATTTGTGTTGATCCTACAAAGCACATGGACTGCTGGACTGAGGATGAACTGAAGTCAAGTGTGAGAGGAAGCAAGTGACCAGGTCAGGAACTGTAGCAGCAATCTAAATGACAGGTGCAGCCCAAGGTGTTAAAAATGTAATTACAATGGTCAATTCCTGGATAAATTTTGAGAAAAGAGAGGAAAGAGAATTTTCTGCATTATTAGAATTGAGAATGAGAACAACAACAAAAATGAATCCAGAATCTCAATAAATAATACCCAGATAATTAGGAAAAATAGAATGATACTTAAATGAAATGCAGAAATTCCTGGGAGAAAAATATTTGAGTGAAATCCCAGTAGTACCTAAAATAGCCTGTTATAATTATAAAATTGAACTGTAATGATAATAAACACCACATACATCCAAAAATAATACATAAAATTTCAGTGTTTGTGGTAAAATATTCTCACTGAGGTCTCCTTTAATAATGCTAAAAGGCATAAAGACTTTCTTAGTCAATGACATTAAAATGACATAGACAGCAAAGGAAAAAGATTGCAATCTATGAGTAACAACAAGTTCAGTCCACATCCATCTGCTGGAGCAAGATCTCACAGCCAAGTGTGACATTGGCACACACAGTTAGTAGTGGCCATGTCCACAAGGTCACCAAAAACAAGATAGATGTAACATGAATTTTCTGTAGATAGTAGAATAATCTATGTGGGAATATAAATAGAATAACAAGTAGCAATGAAAGGAGCTTATAATTAAGTGGAGACATGAAGAATCTATTTTAAAATTATAGAAGAAGAAAAATTCCTAAGATAAAGAAAGTAATGAAAAGGAGAAAGAGGAAAAGGAAGCAAGAAAACCCAGGAAACAAAGAAGGAAGGAAGGAAAGGAAAGCAGAATAAAAATAATTAAAGGAAAGAAGAAAGAAAAAGGAAGGCACAGAAATTGTGGTAGGATATTGTATCAGGAAAAGGATAACTAGAAGCATAAATATGTGGATATGAGGCATGTTCAGAATTATTTCAAGACTGTGATAGATTGTGATAATTTTTTAGCAAAACAAAACATTCCTGATGATTTTCTATTGTGAATCCGGATTTTAATAAGAATATTCTTGTCACAACCTTTGTACATTCTTAACCCTTAAGTGACCAGAGATCACATCAATTTGACGAATCTTTTGATGGTTCTCCTCTTAACTCCACAGGTTAGAAGGAACCAAGGGAATCCTTAAGTAAATGTTATAAATATTTATGAATCCCCATTTTAACTACGGATGTCTTAAAAATAAAATGTACTTCCAGAAATAAAAGTTTAAAAAACGCTATTTTTGCAACAATCCAAAATATGTTGGGAGGTTTCAGTATATTTAAAAACTTTGACAGTGAATGTAAAATATCCAGCACTTGCTCCCAAGTAGAACATATGAAATCGATGCTGAAAAAAAAAAAACCATTGAATCAAGTATTTCCAAGCTAATCACTTATTACACTTAATATAAATTAAAAAAGAGGCTGTGGATTCCGTTAGCGATAAACCAGCTCACGCTGGAGCCCTCTCAAGTAAGCTTCTTGGTGGGATCTGTCCGCTCTGCGGAAGCCGGTTGCAAATCTCAGTGTTTCGCACCAGATAGATGCCAGCCGGTCATGATGGGTAAAGGGGACGCCAACAAGCCGAGAGGCAAAATGTCCTCGTATACCTTCTTCCTTGCCTAATACTTTCCAGAGCTGTGTAAAACTTTGGAGGGAAATTCGATGACAAAATAAAAAATATGTTTATCATTATATCATTGAGTAAACCCTTTCTTAAAATCTCTCTAAACTTGTGTGTATTTATGTAAATATGAGTGCACATGTATATGTTTGCATATATCTATATAACATAGGTAAAGATGAATGAATTAGATGTGTATTTATGTGCTTATATTTGAAATTGCTATTGGAAAACTTTCCAAATATCATATCTCATCTCTCTCTTTACTTATCCCCAAAGAATAGTGGGCCTTATCCTCTATAAGCTACAGTGGTGGAATTAGTATTTCAATTACTAAGTAAAAATATCAGAAAGAAAATATCAGAAGTGAATTATAATTTTTTATCACTTGCACAGAGCAAATATGATCCATCTAGTCAGTGTAAAAATAAAGATATCAGGATAGATCAGCTTGTCAGATACTGAGATTGCAAAATATTCTGAACTACATTGATTTGAAAATAGTCCTAACTAGTTCAGCATTGAGTTACTGTCTAGTATCTCATATTCCTTATTTTGAGGAGAAAGGAGCAGATGGAGTAAACCAGTGGATAAGGTGTATTATATAGATGTAGCATGCACTTTCCTACACTTCTGCTTTCATTTGGGCTAACAGCAAGTGACAAGCCCAGGGTGTAAGGAAGCTATCACTCACGGTGGACTGAAATTGGCTGACCATGTAGAAATCAGCAGTCTCTCAGTTCCATCTCTCCCTTAAGGGTATTCTTTGTGCAATGTAGATCTGGAGGCAGAGAAAAGAAAAATACTACCCATTTTCATACTCACAAAGCTACCTTTCTTGAGAAATTGAATCTGGATGAACAGAATTGTATCATGTTCCTTGAGTGCTTTCTAGCTGCCAATTCAGTACCAAGCTACATTTTCTCTAATCATAAGTGTTTAGATCTAAAATATCATATGAATTATGCATCTCCTGGAGCACTCAAGTGGCTAATTAAACTGGATTCTAAAGTGCCAAAAATTGAGACCAGTAGTTTGATTTCCTGGGAGACCAATGACAACTTGGGGTTTGAAGCCAAAGGAGGCCAGATTTTCAATCCAGAGCTGCAATGGTTAAATTCGTGTGTCAATTATGTGATGGTTTCCAAGTTTCCACAATGAGAGACATCTTTTCCAATCAACTGACATTCTCAAAAAGAGAAGTGATGACTTTAGCACTCAGAAGAGAGAATTTATAGCTATACTTCAGCCAGCCAGATTTTCCTGGGAAGTTCACTGCATTCTTCATCAGACTTCCCAGCTTGTGGCCTGCCTAGAGAACCCTGACTAATAAAGTGCCATGTTGTCATACACAGGGATTTATGTGAATCACATTAATAAATAAAAGCCATATTTAGTTGATTTTCTTTTTTGGATAGTAAATTGTTATGGCCTTTGTGATAGGCAATCTTTCAAGATCTGAAATCAGGTATTGGTATTAACTAAATTCTGTAATTTGACTGATTTGTCACTTTTTAATTTTTACATTTTATACATAAAATATATAATAATATTCTTTATGAAAGTGATTTAAAAGTTACATATATAACAATAAAAGTGTAATCTTTAACTCTATAATAATTAAAACTGTATCACATTGATATGGCCCAATATCACCAATAAAAAGGCCGAAATTGTCAGAACTGATTTAAAAAATTATACAAGCATGTGATGTTTACCAAAAAAAAACCCACACTTCAAATATAATCCTATAGGTAGAATAAAAATAAAAGTAAGAAAAAAATACTATGCAAGCCATAATTTAAAAATTCTGAAGATCTATTAATACCAAAAATAAACTACCAAGAATATATGAGCTATTACATAATTATAAAATGATCAATATGCAAAAATGGCATAATTTTCAAAGAAAAAGTGAAAAACAGATGAAGTTCAAAGTATCAGAATTGAAAGTAGAAATAAAGAAATCCCCAACTACAGCTTGAGCTTTCAAAGCTCCTCTCTCAGTAATAGAGCTGGTAGAATGAACATCAACAAAGTTATAGAAAATATGAACAATGCCATTGACTACCTGTATATAAGTGACACTACAAAAATATTCCACCCAACAAAAGGAGAAATCATATTTCTCTCAACTTTATTAGAATATCAACAAGTATAAAACCCGCCCTGTTTAGTACAAAAAAAAATCTTAACAAATTTAAGATTTGAAAGCAAATGAAGTATGTTATCTGACAATAATGAAATCAAACAAATTCAGTGACAAAAAGTTAACAGGAAAACCTCTAAACACATCAAAATTAAACAGTAAATTTGTAAAACATCCATGTGTCCAAGTGGAATTACTTTGATTGGGAATAAGATGAAAATACAACCACCAAAAATTGTGGAATGCAGCTAAAGCAGTGCTTAGTGGTCTTAATCTCAATGTGGATTTTTAAATTAATATTAATAGAGCATAAATCCATCCAAAGTTTACAACCAATGGTACTCAGTATAATCAAACCATAGTGCATTCATCACTTCAATCATTCTTATAGCATTTTCATTATTCCAGCAAAAATAGCAATACTTAAAAACGAAAACCAACCAACTGAACGAAACTCGTCACCTCTCAATCTTTCTATGCTTCCCATTCAATAGATATTTGCCATTCTGTTTCCATCTCTCTAGATTTTATTACTTATATTTCATAAAAAACAGTCATATATGTAAAGTATCAACCATATTTGTATTTCACTATGTTATACAGAACCAAGTGACATTTTTAAGCTTTCTTTCTAGTAATATAAATGTCCTTAGGTTTTCACTTTCAACCACTGTCATTCCCATATAATGGCTCTGCTAGTCACAAACAGCATGATGTGCTCTCAACATTTCATTTCATTTCCTAAGATTTACAAATGAAATTTTAATGAATTCTAAATAATTATCCATCATGATTCCTTTCTTTATCCTCATTGTTTTCTGGTGACCTATATTCTAATTATTAATTCCACAAACTTACAAAATATATTTACTTCATAATAGCACAATCATATAATATTTGTCCTTTTCTGTATGGCTTGCTTCACTCAACCTAATGTCCTCCAGATTCATCCATGTTTCCATATGCTTCATGACTTCATTTCTTCTTACAGCTGCATAATATTCCATCGAGGGTATACACCTCAGTTTGTTTAATCATTCATCATTTTGTGGACAGCTTGTTTGTTTCCAACTTTTAAATATCATGAATAACACAGTTATGAACATCGATGTGTAAATGTCTACTCATGTCACTGCTTTCAGTTCTTTTGGGTATATACCTATCAGTGGTATTGCCGGGTCATATGGCAAGTCTATACTCAAATTCCTCAGGAACTACCAAACAGTTCTCCACAGTAGTTGCACCATTCTACCTTCCTGCCAATTGTGAATAATCATTCCTATTGTTCCATATTCTTTGCAACATTTATACTTTTTCCAACTTTTTAGTAGTGGCCTGTCTAATAAGTATGAAATTATCTCTCATTGTAGATTCGATTTGCATTTCCCTAATTGCTTGTGATATTGAACTTTTTTTCCATGTGTTTCTTTGCCATATGTATTTCTTCCTTGCACAACAGTCTTTTACCCATTTTTTAATCAGGTAGTGTTTCTTTGTTGTTGAGCTGTATAAGCTATTTATATATCATGAATATTAAAACATTATTGGACATGTGATTGCCAAATATTTTATTCCATGGGTGTGGTACCTTTTCACATTTTTGACAAAGACCTTTGAGGTGCAAAAGTCATGAATTTTGATGAAGTCCCAATTTTATATTGTTTCTTTTGTTGTTCATGCTTTGAATGTGAGGTTTAAGAAACTATCACCTACCACAAGATCTTGAAGATGTTTTCCTACATTTTCTTCTAGGAGTTTTATGGTTGTTGTTTTTTTGTTGTTGTTGCTGTTGTTGTTGAGTTTTTTATTTTTAAAGAAGCTTTAGATTACATAAATGTTACATGAAAGATATAGGGGGTTTTCATACACTCCAGCCCTCCCCTCCCACACTTTTCCCCATTAACATCTTTTATTAGTGTGGTACATTTGCTACAATTAATGAACACATATCCAAACATTGCTACTAATGAAGGACTATAGTTTAAATTATAGATTACAGTTTGCACAACACAATTATATAGGTTTTGACAAAATGTCTTCCATTATAACATCTTCCATTATATCTTCCATTATAACATCATTCAGGAAAATTCCAAAGCCTCCAAAGTGCCCAATTTTACCCCTATTCTTCCCTCTCCCTCCCCTAATAACTTCTAGTAGTCACTTCCTTTCTATCAATAATAAAAGCTCTTCCATTGTTAGAATAATAAGTCTACTTTACTCCATAGTTGCTTATACTCCTAATGTTTGCTGTTTCCTCAGACATGGAGATTTTGGGATGGTAATGGCCACTGTGTTTCTGATTGAGGGGGAGCTTAGATCCCATGGGGTAGAGAGATGGAGCTGTCTTGCAGGCAGTTTTAGGTAATCACTTCATTTTCAGGATGGGCATTGTCCATCATCATCCATTTTTTAGTTGTCCTCGGAAAGTCCAATGAACTGGAGAGTAGGTGTTGCAACTGTTGCTGAGATTCAGGGCTCAAATAGCAGATGAATAAATCAAAGATTTAAGTCTCTGGGGCATATAATTAACTAGTGTGATGCTAATTATAGGTTCAAATAAAAGGTGCAGAAGAGTCAAGAATAGGAAAATTGTAAATGAGTTCAACTCCATTACATTGTAGAGCATATATTGAAATTAAATACCACTGAGAGGGTGCATAATTCCTGAGCTTGCTGCCCCATTTACAGTGCCTAGATGTCTCTAAAGCACTCAGGAGCCCCACTGTTTGAGACACTGATTACTGTGACAGTCAATGAAATCCTGCTGAGACATGCATAAGCGTAACCTCTGAAATGAACTCCCAACTCAATTTGAAATATCCTAGCCATAAAAACTCATTTGTATTTAATATTTTCCCCTTTTAATCAAGGTCCCCTTCCAAATGCATAGCAAGTTGGTGCTTGGTGATAATCCCTTGGTGTCAGGAAAGCTTATCCTTGTGAATCATGTCCCACCTGGGTGGAAGGTAGTGAATTTATATGCAGACTATGGATTAGAGAGAGGCCATTTTTGAGCCACAGGTGGCTTTCAGGAGGTAACTCTTAGGCAATATATAATACAAGGCTAAGTTTCAATTACTCAAGGAAAGATTCATAAGTAGAGTTATCAATATCATAATGCCTAACATAATGGTCTTTCCTCCTTTGCTAGGCACTGCCCATGTACTTGGGGGATTCTTGCTGCTCAATTAGAGAATGTTGCAGGACTTCCCAGGATGAGAATTCAATATTCTTTGGCTACTGTGTGGGTTTCCACCCACCTAGACAATGCCCCATGACCACTTGAACATATTCATATGCCAAAGAGTCAAGCTTTAAGTGCACCTCTCCCCACACATCCCCATCACCACACCACTCACCAGTGACTATACTCTGTCACTGTCAGGATACTCCTACAATCCAAAACTTCCCAAAAATAACCATACAAAAATGAAATAATAATAATGAGGAAACAAATGATGATAATAACAAATAGAATATAAAAATAAAAAATAAAGGTAAAAATTGAAATATACATAATAAGTAAAAAATGTTTGTTTTACTGTTTCTTTCATCACTGTAAGATCTGTTATCTTTTATGTACAATGACAATTTCCTCCATATGTCCCCCAGTGTGAATTTTTTGCTTTATCTTCAAAGGAACTGTATGTTACAGAAAAGTCACATAGAAAATATAGGGGGTTCCCATATACCCAAGCCCCTCTCCCCTTCTCCCCTATTAATAACATTTTACATGTGTATCACACATTTGTTAAAACTAATGTAAAAATATTGAAGAATTGCAACTAACTATGGTCAATGGTTTACTTTATTGACTAAAACCATATGCTCAGCTGGTTGCAGTTTTTTAGAGTGAATTTGCCCACCACAATTTTATAAAAATATTATAAATCAGTAAGGGTAAAATTGACATCTTAATGATATTTAATCTTTCAATCCATGAACTGAGAATGTCCTTCCTTTTATTTAAGTCTTTTTTGGATTATTTTAGCAATATTTTGTTACTTTCTGAAAAATTTCCTTTATGTCATTCATTAAATTTGATTCTTTTATTGCTATTATAAAGTTAAATATCTGATTTTTTATTTGTTATTGTGAATGAAATTTTTTTATTTCCTCCAGAGTTTGCATATCAGTAGGGTATAGAAATGGTATTGATCATTGCATTTTAATCTGCATCCCGCTACTTTGCTGAACTAGTCTATTAATTCCAGTAACTTGTTTGTGCATTTTTCAGGATTTTCTAGCTATCAGATCATAACATAGCAAATAGTAAAAGTTTTACTTTTTCCTTTCCTTTTAGGTGGGTTTTATTTCTTTATCTACCACAATGAATCTAGCTAGAACTTCTAACACAATATTGAATAAAATGGTAACAGTGGGCACCCTTGTTTTGTTCCTGACCTCGCAAAGAAAGATTTCACTCTTTCAATTTTGAGCTTAATGCTAGCTGTAGGTTTTTCATATATGCACTTTACCATTTCGAGAAAGCTTCCTTCAATTCCTATACTTTGGAGTGTGTTTATCAAGAAAGGGTACTGTATTTTGTCAAATGCCTTCTCTTCATCAATTGAGAAGATCATTTGATTTTCTTCTTCAATTTATCAGTGTGGTTTATTACAGTAATTGATTTTCTTGTATTGAAGCACCCTTGCATACCTGGGATTAAACTCATTTGATCATCGCGTATAGTTCTTTTAATGTGCCTTTAGAATCATTTTGCATGTATTTTGTTGAGTATTTTTGCATCTATATTCATTAGGGATATTGGTCTTTAATTTTTTTTCTTCATACTATTTTTCCCTGATTTTGGTATTAGGGTGATGTTGTCTTTGTAGAATGAGTTTGGTAGTGTTCCTTCCTGTTCAAATTTTTGGAAGAACGTGAGCAATATTGGTATTAGCTATCTTTGAATGATTTGTAGATTTCACCTGTGAAGCCATTTGGACCTGATTTTCATCTTTGTGAGGTTTTAGATGACTGCTTCAATCTGCTCACTTGTGATTGGACATCATTATTGATTTCCTATTTCATTCCATTATGATCAAAGAAAGAATTTTGTATTATTTCATTTTTTAAAAAACTTATTGAGACTTTTCTTGTGACCCAACACATGGTCTATCTTGTAGAGGGATCCACAAGCCCTTGAAAAGAATTTATGTCCTACTGTTTGGGGTGCAATACTCTATAGATGTCTGTTA
Organism: Cabassous unicinctus; assembly: GCA_029593785.1. NCBI lineage: Eukaryota > Metazoa > Chordata > Mammalia > Cingulata > Chlamyphoridae > Cabassous > Cabassous unicinctus. The sequence goes on along the minus strand of JAQZBX010103756.1, from coordinate 1,063 downwards.
GGTCTAGTTCTTTTAATATTTCTCAAATTCTCTGTTTCTTTAATACTCTGTCCAGATGTTTTATTCAATACTGAGAGTAGTCTACTGAAGTCTCCAAATATAATTATAAAGGCATTTATTTCACCCTTCAGCTTTGCCAGTGTATGCCTCATGTATTTTGGGGCACTCAGATTAGTAGCATAGATATTTAGTATGATTATTTCCTCTTGCTCAATTGCCTCTTTTATTAATATATAATGACCTTCATCATCCTTTATAACAGTTTTGCATTTAAACTCTATTTTCTTCTGATATAAATACCAATATTCAAGCTTTTTTGGTTACTACTTGCATGGAATATCTGTTTTTGAACCTTTCATTTTTAACCTGGTTTGTCCTTAGGTCTCATCTAAGTCTAATGTAAACAACATATAGATGGCTCATATTTTTTATCCATTCTATCAATCTACATCTTCTGATTGGGAAGTTCAAGCTATTAACATTCAATGTTATTTCTGTAAAGGCATTACTTACTTCATCCAAATTACCTTTTGACTTTCTGTTGTCATATCGTAGTATTGCCTGTCATTTTACCCTTTAATTTATGCTTCCTAATAATCTCCATTTCTACACTCTTCTAGACTGTTGCTCTTGAGTTTTGTTTTGTTTTGTTTTGTTTTCCTGTCAGGCTGCAGCACTCCCTTTAGTATATCTTGTAATCCTCATCTTTTGGTAACATATTCTATCAGTATTTGTTTTTCTGTTAAGACTTTGAACTAATGCTCATTTTTGAAGCACAGCTTTGCTGGATACAGAATTCTTGTTTGGCAAATTTTCTTTTTCAACACCTGAAATACATCATACCATATTCTTCTTTCCTACATGGTTTCTGATGATATGTTGGCACTTAATCTTGCTGAGGTTCTCTTGTATGTGATGCTTTTCTTTTCTTTTGCTGTGTCCAGAATCTGCTCTTTATCTCTGATATTTGTCATTCTGAATGGTAGATGTCTTGGGATAGGACTTTTGATTTTGTTTGAGGTTCATTATCCTTCTTGGATATTGATATTCATGTCTTTCATAA
>JAQZBX010103755.1:0-11024 GCA_029593785.1 Cabassous unicinctus | reverse complement strand
CGTTACTATGAACTAAATATATTGTGTAACATATTGTTTGATCCACAAAAAAAAAAAAATTTATATGTATCCATTACATTTAATGGAGAAATGTATATATTTATTCATCTGTGTTTACTTTTTAGTTTTTAATTGTTTATATTTTCGATTATTAAATGTACAAATAAAGTTAAGAGAGAAAAAAAAAAGAGTGCTTGAAGTTTTTAAGATATTTGATTTTTTGCATCCACTGAGATGATCACATAATTTTTCCTTTACTATGCAAAATGGTGAATTATCTTGATTCAGTTTGGAAATTGAAAAATCTTGCATTTCAGAGTTACACTTGATCCTTTTTTTTGTATTGCTGCATATAATATTCTTATTTATTTTAATGAGTTCTACATTTAGGTTTGCTATTGCATTTCTTTTCTGTGGTTTCCTTTCTTCTATTATCTTTATCAAGGTATGTTATCATAGTCCCGTAAATTAGTTAGGAAGTTTCTTAACTTCTTGTATTGAAAGATGCAATAGTCAGCTGAAGGAGTGCTATTACAAGGTACCAGAAATTTGTTGGCTTTTATAAAGGGTATTTATTTGGGATAAAAGCTTACAGCTACAGGCCCTAAAGAGTCTATCTCAAGGTTACTTCCTTACCAAACTTTGTTACCACATGTTGAAGCAAGATGACAGGTGATGTCTGCAAGGGTTCAGCCTTCCACTTTTAAGCCTTAGTGTGTCCGGCTTCTTCTGATCTCAGCTGTAGGCGGGCATGGTACTCATCTCTCTTCCCAGGGCACATTTCTTTCCAGGCCCAGCTGTTTTGTTCTCTTCACAAGGTCAGCTGTAAACTCTCAGGAAAATGGCTCATCTCTTTTCTCAGGGCCTTTGCTGTGTCTATGGAGCTGTCTCTCTTCCTCTGTGTATCTTCTCTGTATATATACTTCTGTGTGTGTTTTTGCATGAGTGTCCATTTATTATAGCCCACCAAGTGGGAAGGGACTCAACACTGGGTCACAGCCTATTGACCTGGTTAAATCAAAGTCCTAATCAATTCATTGATACTAATACTGACATTATTGAAGTCAGTATTAAAGTCAGTATTCTTGCTGAACTTTTACATTACATTTTCTACGAATTTCTGCGAAAGAAATGTAGGAAATTCCATTTATATTGCTGGCTTTATATGTCTACAGTTTTGTCGGTTTTTATTTCAAGCTCTTACAACCTGATGTTAGGAAAATACATGTTATGATTATTATATTTATTGATTCATTTAATATTTATTATTTTTAAACATCTCTTTCTTTCATTTTCCTAAACTCTAATTTCTCTGCTATTAAGATAGCTGTACTAACTTTCATATGACTATTATTTGAATAATATCTTTATTCATCCTTTTAGTTTTAGTCTATTTAGCCCATTTAGCTTCTATATTTAAAGGCTATCTCTTAAACAGCACATAATTGATTATTACATATTTATCAATTTCAAAATGTTTGTATGTTAGTTTGGCTGTTCATTCAATTCATTTAATGCAATTATGGTGTATTTGGTTTTAACTATCATGAAACTTTTGTCTTCTATTTGTACAAATATCCTTATTTTTTTCCTTCTTTTAAATAAATAGAAAATATTGATATTTAATTTCCACTACTGTAATTATCTATACCTCTTTATTTTATTGTAAATTTTTGTTCTGTTTCACAATTTGCATCTTGAATGTATTAATTTCATCCCTTAAATAATATTAGGCACCTTTACATTTGTTGTTAAAATATTGCATTATATGTACATTCCCTGATATTATTGCTAAATTTTTCATATATTTTACTTGACTTGCTGTAAAGCCAGCAAAACCTTGATATTAATGTTGCCTAAACTTCAAAATTAATTTTAAGTCAACAAAAATAAACATGTCATTAACATTTATACATTTATCTTTGCACTCTATTAATATTGTGTTTGTATGCAGATCTGATGCTCAGTCTTGTATAATTCCCAATCTGTCTTAAGAAATATAACATTTCTTGTAGTAGGGGCCAGTTAGAAAAAAAATTCTTAGCTTTTCTTAGTCTGAACAAAGTTTGGAAATAGCCTCTATTGTTAGGGATATATGTGCTTAGTGGCAATGCTCTAAAATGTCTACATTAATTGTAATGAATGTACCACACTAATGAAAGATATTGTTAATGTGGGAAAATGTGGGAGGTGTAGGAAGTGGGGCATATGGTAATCCCCTATATTTTTATGTACATTTATGTAATCTAAATACCAATTTTAAAAAATGAAAAATATATTTAAAAAAAGATATATGTGCTCAGTACAGAATTCTAGGTTGATTGGTTTCATTTTTAGACACTTTAAACTTTCATTCATTTTCTTCTTTCTATCATGGTTTATCAACAAAACGGTATGAAAATTAAATTTGTAGACCTGTAAATAATGAAGATATCATATCTCTGGCTACATTATTTATTTATTTTATCATTCATTATTGTGATGCAGCTTTCTGTGATTTTTTTTGTGTGTTTTTACAATTTTTGAGATTTGTAAGCTTCTCAGATATATGTATTTATATTTTCAACAAATTGGAAAATTTGTAGTCATTATTTCTTCAAAAAGATATCCAATCTTGAACCTTCTAGAACTACAATCCTTTGTAATTTTATTTTATTTTTTTATTTTAAAGAATATTTAGAATAAATATTTAAGTCTCTGGAACACATATTTAACAAGTATAGTGCTAATTATAGGTTCAAATGAAAGGGGCAAAAGAGCCATGTGTACGGAAATTATAAATGATTCCTTTTATATTGGGAAGCATAAATTCCAAATAAAGGCCCACTGACAGGGTGCTAAATTCCTGATAATGTCTGCTCTGCTTATAGTGTCTAGATGTCTTTAAAGCCCTCAGGAGCCCTACTGTTTGAGACACTTTTTACAGTGGCAGTCAATGAGATCCTGCTGATACAAGCATAAGCATATCCTCTGGAATGACCTCCCAATTAACTTTGAAATCTCTTAGTCAAAACTCATTTGTATTTACCATTTCCCCATTTTGGTCAAGGTCTTTTTCCACATGCATCCATAGTTGGTGCTTGGTAATAATCCCTTGGTGCCAGGGGTGCTCATCCCTGGGAGTCATGTCCACACTGAGAGGTAAGCTAGTGCATTTATTTACTGAGTTAGGCTTAGAGAAAGGCAACATTTGAGAAATAAGGAAGTTTTCAGGAGGTAACTCATAAGCAGTACATAATATTAGGCTAAGATTCAATTTCACAAGAAAAGGTTCATTTCTACAACCATCAATATCAAGGGCCTGGCATAATGATCTCTCCTCTTTCACTAGGCACTGTCCATGTACTCTAGTGATTCTTGCCACTCTATTAGAGAATGTGGCAGGACTTCCCAGGATTGAAATAAATCAATATGCTTTTGATTATTGTGTGGGTCTCCACCCACCAAAACAATGCCCCGTGACCACTTGAATATATTCATATGCCATAGAGGCATGCCCAAGGTGCACCCTTCCCAACACATACCCTCATCACAAAACCACAGACCAGTGATCCTCCACTGGCACCGTTGTGACATTTCTGTGATTCAAAACTTCTCCAAAAATGAAGCCAATAAAACAACCAAATAAAATTAATAAGAAAGTAAAATAATAATAATAATTTAAAAAGGAACAAATAAAATGCAAACATCAAAATAAAAAAACAATAAAATAAAATAAAATTTTATTCATCGTGTCTTTTATCACCTTAAGATCTGTAATCTTTCATGTACAGTGACAATTTCTTCCATATGTTCCCCCAGTGTCTTATTTTTTTCACTTTTTCTTCAAAGAAGTTTTAGGTTCCAGAAAAGTCAAATAGAATATATAGGGTATTCCTGTATTCCCAAAGCCCCCCATACTAGTGATATTGATTAAGAGTTTATTGAGTATTTTATTTTTCTTCACTTTTATTTTCTGTCAGTTGTTTATTGTATATTGCATTGTCTTTATGTTCAAGGGATTTTTTTTTTTCATTTCAGATGTTAAATTTTTCAATTCTAAAATTTCCTATTTTGTTTTTTAATTCTCTTTTGAGAATCCATGTTTGACCTTCATTATTTTTATATTTTCTTTTAAATCCTTTAACAATTAGGTAGCAGCTGTTTTTAAGTCTTTATTTTTAATTCCACCTTATTTATCATTTCTGGATCTGTTTCTATTGAATTATATTCCTTTTAAATATGGGTCATACTTTTCTGTTTCTTTGAAAGGACAACTTCTATTTTTCTTGTATATTGGTCATTTTTTGTGCTATAAGATAAGATATAAATATTTGTCTATTTCTTGAATTAGTTGTGAAGCCCCATTCAGATAGACAGTTAATTTACTTGATGATCAGCATAAATTTTTCAAGCATTCTTTAATTTATTTAGGATGAGTTTAGTGTAGCCTTAACTATAGTATTAATTTAGCCCTATTCTAAAATATGGCCTTTATGGGATCTCTCCATTCTGGCTATTCAGAACTTCAATATCTCATAACCCTGAGAAAATTCAAATACTTGTTTATCTCAGAGTTCCCCAGTTTATCTCCCCGCAAAGTTCTCCCTTTCAAATGTAATTGCTAATTGCCTGGTTTTGTATAGAGTTCTCCCATTCATGAACAGGTGAAATTTCAGCCATGTCCTCAATGGATCTTCTGTGAGTATTTTTGGAAAGCCATCAAATGTATCTAGTGCCTTGCTTCCAGAAAATCAACATTATAAATGTCCCCAAATTCTGAATTCTCTCTCCACTGCTCATTGAGACTACTGTGCTTTGTGGGATCCTTGTTTCTGCCCTTCAGTTCAGAAAATCAATGCAAACAAAAGTTCTAAAAAAGGTGACCATATTTATCCTCTCATAGATCACAATCCTGTACTGACTGTTATCCCAATGTCTGAAAAAATGTTTTTACATATGTTTTTCAGGGTTACAGTTGATTACATATTTCATTTATAAACCATCAACTTTGACAAATATGAAGAACAGAGAAAAACAATATAATTCATATGAAGATAATCATTATAAGGGTATTTTAGTGCCCTGGAAAGAGAAGATGCTTGAATTTTCATGGTAGAAAAGGACAATAAGAGATACTGATAGAATTTAAATTTGTTATTAAGAAAAAATGTACCAATCTTGAAAAAATTACATATAGTAGTTGAGAGATGTCACGAATGATTTAATTCCTTTTATTAAAATAGATAAGTTGTAGGTTTACATAAAAATCATGCAGAAAATGCAGTTACCATGTAACCCCTTATTATTAACCTTATATTATATTTTACATGTGTTACAATTGAATAATTAATATTCTTTTAATTGCACTATTAAATAGAGGCCATGGTATATCTTACCATACTGTTTGTATTTTATAGTCTTATATTTTTTATGATTTTTATTTTGCTAACATATATACAATCTAAAATATCCCCCTTTAAACCACATTCAAATACATAGTTCACTGCTGCTATGTTCATAATGTTGTGCTACCATCTTTACCATTTATAACTAAAACTTTTCCATCAACCCATAAACTATAAAAATTAACTCCCCAATCCTTCCACTCACCCCAGAACATAATAGTCTGTATTCTATTTTTTCAATCTATGTATTTGCTTATTTATATTCTTTCATAAAAGTGAGATCAGGCATTATCCATCTTTTTGTGTCAGGCTTCTTTCATTCAACATGTTTTCACCCATGTGGTTGATACTGGATGGGCACCAGAACATCACATCCTTAGGGCTAATTCATTCCTGTGAGTGTGAACTTATTTTAGGCAGGATCTTTGGATCATATTACTTCCTTAGGTCATGATCAACGGTGGGTCTTAATCCTCTTACTGGAGTCCTTTACAAATGGGTTGAATATGGAGAGAGATAGAGAGAGAAATCACAGATGTACAAAGAGAAAAGGCCACAAAATCATAGACAGAAAGGCAGAAGAGGCCAGAAGTTGAAACAATGAGAACTGGAATAGAAGCCAAGAGGCTGTCACCATGTGCCTTGCCATATGATAGAGGAGTCCAAGATCACCATCAGCCAGTCTTTGGGAAGAAAAATATTGCCAGATGGAATCTTGATTTGGACATTTTCATGGCCTAAGAAATATAAGCTTATTAGTTAATAAAGCCTCAACTCATTTAGTTTGCAGCCTAGCAAACTGAAACAATGCATGTATCACAACTTCATTCCATTAGTATAGCTAAATAATATCCCATTGTATGTATATACCATATTTTGTTTATCTATTCATTGTTTGTTGGACACTCAGGTTTCTTCTATCTTTTGGCAATTTGCAATGATGCCACAATGGACATAAGTGGACAAATATCTGTTTGAGTTTGTGCTTTCAATTGGGGTATATACATAGGTGGGATTGTCATCTCATATAGTAATTTTCTAATTAAATTTCTAAGGAACTCACAGCCTTCTACAGTAAATATACCATTTTGTATTCCACCAACATGAATGATTATAATTCTCCATATCTTCTTCAATAATTGTAATTTTATTTTTTTAAATACTACTTATAGCACTATTTTTTAAAATTGTATTTGTGAAATATCTCATTGTATTTCTGATTTTCATTTCCTGAAGGCTAATGGAATTGAGCATCTTTTAATGTGCATTTCGGCCATTTATATATCATCTTTGGGAAAAAAAGTCTATTAAAGTATTCTGTCCTTTTTGAAGTGTTTTTTAGTTTTCGGGGGTTTCTGTTTTTTTTTTTTTTTTTTTTTTTTGTCTTTCTATGCTGAGTTGTAGGGCTCATTTGTATTAAACCTTTATGGAATATGTGGTTTCTAAATATGTTCACCCATTATGTAGGCTGTCTTTTCACTTTCACGATAAAGCCTTTTGATGTACAAATTTTTTAAACTTTGATTAAGCCTCATTAAGCTACTTTTTGTTGTTGCTCTTTGTTCTTTGGGTGTAAAGTCTAAGAAACAATTGCTTAACTTAAACTCCAGAAGATGCCTCTTTATGTTTTCTTCCAAGAATTTTATAGTTTTGGTTCTATTATTTAGAAATTTAGCTCATTTTGATTTGTATATGTTTTGAGGTAGGGGTCCAACTTCATTCTTTTATTTATGGGCATCTAAGTTCCCAGCATCTTTTGTGGAAGAGACTTTTCTTTCCACATTGAGTGGACTTGTGACCCTTGTCCAAATCTGTTGGCCACAGATTTGAGGTTTAATTCTGAAATTTCAATTTGATTCCATTGGTCTCAGTGGTGTCATTGTGCCAGTATCATGCTGCTTTTATTACTGTCACTTTTTAATAAGTTTGAAGATCAAGATGTGTGAATCCCTCAACTTCATTCTACTTTTGAATTGCATTGAATCTGTACATTGCTTTAGGTAGAACTGATATCTTAACAATATTTAGTCTTCCAATCCATAAAACATGGAATATGCCACCATTTATTTAGGTCTTCTTTGATTTCTTCTAGCAATGTTTTGTAGTGTTCTGTGTTCAAGTCCTTTATATCACTGTTTAGATTTACTCCTAGGTATTTGATTGTTTTAGTTGCTATTTTAAATGGATTTTTTTCGCTACTATGCTGTATTCATTTATGAGTTCTAGTAGCTTTTTTTTGGATATTTAAAGATTTTCTATATGTAGGATCTTGCCACCTGCACAAAAGGGAAAAATTAAATTCTTCCTTTCTAATTCGGGTAATTTTAACTCTTTCTCTTGCTTAATTGCTCCAGGTAGAACTTTTAGTACAACATTGAATCACTGTGCTGACAGGGAGAATCCTTGTGTTTTTCCTCATCTTAGAGAGAAATATTTCTGCCTTTCACCATTGCGCATGATGCTAGTGGTGGGATTTTCATATATACCTCTTATCATGTTGAAGAAGTCCTTCTATTGATAATTTTCTAAGTGTTTTATCTAAACAGAGTACTGGATTTTGTCTAATGTCTTTGTTGCATCTATTGAGATGATTATATGTTGTATTTTCCTTCATTCTGTTAATGTGCTGTATTACATAAATAGTTTTCTTATGTTGAAAAACACTTGGATAGCTGGGGTAAAACCCAGTTGATCATGGTGTATAATGCTTTTGCTGTGCTGTTAGATTTTAGTTACAATATTTTGTGAAGGATAGTTACATCTATATTCATAAGAGATACTGTCTGCAATTTTTTATCTTGTATCTTTATCTGACTTTGTATTAAGGTAATACTGGCCTCATGGAATGAATTAGTCAATGTCCCTCCTTTTTAATTTCAATTTTTTGGAAGAGTTTAAGCATGATTTTTGGTCATTCTTTTTGGAATGGTAAATTTTACCTGTGAAGATTTCTGTTTTCTATTCATTTCCTCAAGCTGATAATCTTGACAAGTGGCTAGGTTCTGAAGAAAACTAAGAGTCAAGCAGAACCATTTTACAAAGAATGGTTTGTTTTTGTTAGCTACTGGCAGTCAATAAAATATCTGTGACATCACCAACTAGATGTAGATTTAAGGAACAGAAAGCTCAGGGACATGTCAGGGACTTTCTTTCCTTTGAGGCTTTTGAATGCTGATTCAATCTCTTTGCTAACTATTGCTCTTTTCAGATCTTCTTTTCATTAATCAGTGTAGGAAGTTTGAGTGATATTAGGAATTTATCCATTTTTTTATTGGTCATATAATTTGCTGACATGAACTTTTTTATTTTACCCTTATAATGTATTTTATTTCCATGGATTGGTTGATAATGTTCCCACTTTCATTTCTGATTTTATTTATGTGTGTCCTTTTTCTTTTATTTTCTTCATAAATCTGCCTATAAGTTTTTTAAAATTTAATTGATATTTTCAAATAACCAAATTTTGCTTATTGTTGATTCTTCATTAAGGCCTACTTTTATATTTATTTGAATTTTTGTACTGTCGCATTTTTCATCCATTCTCATTTCTATATGACTATATTTTTCATCTCTTTGTGTTTTCCATGGTACTAAAAGTTAACATCCTAAATCTATAAGAATCACATGTGATTTGTTAGCAACTTAACTTCAATGGCATAGTCATATAATGTTCCTATACTCTTTTGCCCCCCAAGTGTTGTTGTGCTTGTTACAAATTACATCTTTATACACTGTATATCCAAAATCAAATTTATCTTTACTTTTATGCCTTTGCATTTTAGAACTAGTGAGAAGTGTGAAAAAGGAATGATAAATGATTTTACTAACCATCTTGATTTCCTTGAGCTTCCATTTTATCCAGGGAGTTACAAAGATGAAATGGAGGATAACTCCATTTGACATGCCGTCAATCCTTTGCAGTTCTGCTAAAACCCCTGCCCCAGACTGGAAGGAAGAACAGCAGCAAAGAGTTCAAGCTGAAACCAGCAAGTTCTCCTGATCTTCACCAGATAACCACAATCTTACATCAACATCCTTCATGCTAATCAATGAACTGTTCCTCAAGAACACCCTGTTTAAAAAAGCCCATAGTCTTGTAATACATGGAATACATGGAAAGTATGGAAAACACATACCAAGCATAAATCATGTCCCCTTTATCCCACTCCATTCTCCCCATAGCTTCCCTTTGTCTCAAGCAGCCCTATATGCTGATCCTTTAATATTTTGGGCAGAAATCTCTTTTGGTGTTGCTCCTGCATTAATGCAACTTTAGCTCAATAAAGTTACTTTGCACTCCCCTTTATTTAAGTCTGTTTGTTTTATTTTCAGCACAACAGTACTTGGTATACAGAAGTAGGATCTGAAGGTAGATGCTAAGATGATGCCTCTGACACCTCAGAGAGGAGCAAGGAACCTGCAGGAATCCTTTGTGGGATCCTCTCCTAGCTCACCCACCTAGCCCCTCTCGGATCTTTGAACTCCTACCATGTTGCAGTTGAGGTAGAAATCCATTTCTTGAGTTAAGTAAGGTTGGGTCCTCTGTCACAGCCTCTATTTTTGGCCATTAGGTAAAAGAATTCTCTTCTATTTTTCTTTCTTTTCTGTTTCTCTACCATCATGGGAAAGAGTCAGCCAATTTTCTATTCTGCACTTCTATGTTTCTGTGATTTGTGTCTGTTTGTTTAATGCATATTTGCTTACATGCAAATGGTAATTCTAAATTAACAATTAAAAGTTTCAAGAGAGCTCTATTCAAATTGCATAAAGATAGATTAATAGCCTTAGAGTCCAAGAAGTTAGAGAAGCTGAGCTTCTGGTGCTCTTTAAAATCCTTCTGTCTTCTCCCTCTGGGTTCTAACTTACTTTAACTTCCCTTCTTTAATAACAAGATTTTCTAAATCCTAATGAAGATTGAGTGAGCTTCATAAATAATTCAATCTTATCATTCAGATTTTTAAGCCTGGATACTCAAATCTTTTCCAATTAATTTAAAGGACTGCTGGTAAAAGTCAAGCAAAAATTTAAATAATCAAAACTATTTGGAAAAGCAAAGCAAAGGTACTTTTCAATACACTGCAATCTAAAATTCTTATAAGAAGAATAGACTATAATCTAAAATAAATAGTTTAAATGTTAAATATTTTTGTGTTCATAAATAAAAATAATTCATTTAAGGAAAAAATCTTCTTTCCAGGCTTTGTATAAATTAAATTTCTATATACACCTAATTACAAAGGATTTAACAAAACTGTTCAGACAAAATACCTTCATAATTTTCTAAATTTGTATAGAATTAAATTGTATACATTATATCATTTCATTTCTTGGAAAGAGTCAAATACCTATATGGGTCATTAATACTTGCTATAAAAATTTTATAATACTTTTTTAAAGTGCACAAATTGAGGTGTTTTAAGTATTTCAACAGATCTGCTAGTAAAAATATAGTTTCATTAGTATAATTTCACTATATTATTTAGGAAAAAACAAGGAAAATATTAAAAAACTTAACAATATTAATTTTCTTTGTTCTGTTTCCATGTTTATTGTAATTAGACCTGGATAACCACATTAATAAAACTAGTGCTTTTAAAGTTTAGTATCTTTTAAACTGAATTAAAAAAAAAAAAAAAA
>JAQZBX010103754.1:0-11024 GCA_029593785.1 Cabassous unicinctus | reverse complement strand
TTAGAACTGATATAGCTTCTTTACCCTTGCTGCAATAATATTACAATATTACTGTTAACTATTGTTGATTAGTAACATTAGTTGTAATTTTTCTGAGCATCAACCATATTCTTAACACTTTGTAAAGGAACATTCTTCTATTTATACTTATATTTATCCTATTAACCACAATCTTCATCCACCACCAAAATCAAATACTGTACAGTCCCTACATTATCTTCTATCTCCAGTTCAATTGATATTTATATCCCTAGACTACCCCTTTCAGCCACAATCACATTTACAAATCAGCAGTGTTAGTTATTCTCATTGTGTCACTATCATCTCTTTTCACTTCCACACTTTTACAATATGCCTTATTAAAACTTTTACATACATTAAACATCAGCTCCCATTCTCAAATCACATTCTATATCCTAGTAACCTAAACTCAAGAGTTTACCTCCATGACTTTACTTATCATATTTAGTTCATACTAGTGAGATCATACACTGTTTTTTTTGTGTGTGTGTCTGGCTTATTTCAATCAACATAATGCCTGTAAGGTTCATCCATGTTTTCATATGCATCCTAACGTAATTTCTTCTTAAGCTGAATAGCATTCCATTGTATGTATGTATCACATTTTGTTTATTCTTTTGTCAGTTGATGGAAACTTGCTTTGTTTCCATATTTTAGCAATTGTGAAAAATGCTGCTATGAAGATCAGTGTGCAAATGTCAGTTCCTGTATTAGCTTTTATTTCTTGGAATATGTTCCTAGTAACTGGATTGCTGGGTTACATGATAGATCTATATTCGACTCCTTCTTGTACCACAAAACTGTCTCCCACAGAAGCTGCAACATTCTATATTCCCACCAAAAATGAAGGAGTGTTATGGAGGTTTATTTTGTAAGTTCACAGCTTTTACTATACACTTATTTTTTATGTATGCTCATGTATGAATTATATACTTCAATAAAAATATATTAATCAAAATATAAAAACAAAAACAGAACACACGCAAAAAAAGTGAAGGAGTGCTTCGATTACTCCATAACCTCTCCGACACTCATAATGTTCTAATTTTTATATTTTGTCCTTTCAGTAGGGTGTGAAATGATACCACATGGTAGTTTTTTTTAATAACAAATCAATTTTATTAATACATATTAATAAACATGCATTTCATCCAGAGAGTATAATCAATGATATTTGCTATAATCACATAGTTGTGTGTTCACCACTTCAGTCATGATTAGAGAATTTTTATTATTTCAATAATAATAAAAAACATAAAACAGACAAACAAAACAACAAGAAAATTCCTTACCTTTCAATCACTCTATGCTTCTTGTACACAGCTGCTATATCTGGCTATTATATCCAAAGTGTATAATCAATGGCTTTTAGTACAATCACAATGTTGTACATTCGTCATCTCAAAAATTTTAGGAAAATTTCATTACTCCAAAAAGAAAGACACACCCGTTAGCATTTCTTCCTCATACCTATATAACAAGCAATCTCCATTCATATTTATAAATTGGTTTATATTTACATTTTATATAACGGGAATCACACAATATGTAGTACTGTGTGTCTGATCTCCTTCACTTAGTATGGTTTTGTTTTTTGTTTTTTTTTTGTACTATTGACTTTCATTTGTTCAGCATCAAAGGAAAACAGACTTATATATGCAATTCTACCAATATTCATATTTCATATAATGAAGCTGCACCATTCTGTATTCCCACCAAAAGTGAAAGAGTGTTATGGAGGTTTATTTTGTAAGCTCACAAATATATTTATATTTCATATAATATATTTAGTCCATAATAGGGCAATCATACAAGATTTGTCCTTTTCTGTCTGTTTTACTTTCCTCAACACAATGTCTCCAGGTTCACCCAGTTGTCATGTTTCACTACTTCATTACTTCTTACCACTGCATAATATTCCATTGTGTGTATTCTCTACAATTTGTTTATCCGTTCATCAGTTCATGGACATCTGGTTTGTTTCCAACTTTTGACTATCATGAATAATGCTGCTATGAATATTGGTGAGTAGATATCTTCCTTTCACTGCTCTCGGTTCTTCTGGGTATACATGTAGCAATGGTATTGCCAGGTCCAACAGCAAGTCTATATTCAACTTCCTTAGAAACTGCCAAACAGTCCTCCACAGTGGCTGTGCCATTCTACCTTCCTACCAAGAATGAATTAGCGTTCCTATATCTCCACATCCTCTCCAACATTTACAGTTTTCAGACTTTTTATAGCAGCCAGTCCAATAGGTGTGAAATGGTATCTCATTGTAGTTTTGATTTGCATTTCCCCAATCACTAGTCATGTTGAAATCTTTTTCATGTGTTTCTTTGCCATTTGTATTTCTTCTATGGACAGTTGTCTTTTCAAGTCTTTTGCCAATTTTTAAATCAGCTACTTTGTCTTTTTATTGTTGAGTTGTATGATCTCCTTATAGATCTTGGATATTAAATCCTTATCAGGCATGTGATTGATTATGGAATAATTTCTTCACATTGAGTCGGCTGTTTTTCACCCTTTTAACAAAGTCCTTTGAGGTGCAAAAGTGTTTAATTTTGAGGAAGTCCCATTTATCTATTTTTTCTTTGTTGCTCTTGTTTTGGGGTAAGGTTTAAGAAACTACCACCTACCACAAGATCTTGAATATGTTTTCCTATATTTTCTTCTTGGAGTTTTATGGTAGTTGTTTTTATATTTAAGTCCTTGATTCATTTTGAGTTAATTTTTGTGTAAGGTGTGAGATAGGTATCTTCTTTCTTTCAAATGGATATGGCTTTCCACTTCTCCCAGCACCATTTATAGAATAGACTCTTCTGGCTCAACTGGGTGGGCTTAAAACCTTGTCAAAAATCCCTTGACTGTAGATGTTAGAGTCAGTGAGTTCTCAATTTGTTTCCATTGGTCAATCTATCTTTGCTTATGCCAGTATCAAGGTGTTTTGACACTGTAGCTAAGTAATATGCTTGAAAGTCAGGAAGTGAGAGTCCTCCAACTTTTAAAATAATTTTTGCTAATATTGTTTACACTTCCAAATAAATTTGATTATTGGCTTTTTGATTTCTGCAAAAAAAAAATAGGCTATTGGGATTTTTATTGGGATTGTATTGAATCTGTAAATCAGTTAGTGTAGAACTGATATTTAACAATATTTGGTCTTCCAATCCATGAACATGGAATGTCCTTCCATTTATTTAAGTCTTCTTTAGTTTCTTTTATCAATGTTTTGTAGTTTTCTGTAGTCTTTTAGTTTCTTGGTTAAGTTTACTCCTGATATTTGATTGTTTTAGTCACTATTATAAATGGAATTTTGTTTTTTATTTCCTCCTCAGATTGCACATCAATAGTGTATGGAAATGCTATTGATTTTTTTGTATTAACCTTGTATCCCACCACTATTAATTCTAGTAGCTTTGTTGTGGATTTGTCAGGATTTTATAGATAAAAGATCATGTGATCAGCAAATTGTGAAAGTTTACTTCTTCCTTTACTTTTTGGTTATCTTTTATTTCTTTTTCTATACTAATTTCTCTAGCTTGAACTTCTAGCACAAAATTGATAATAATGGTGACAGTGGGCATTCTTGTCTTGTCCCTGATCTTACTGGGAAAGCTTTCATTCTTTCAACATTCAGTATAGTGGTAGCTGCATGTTTTTCATATGTGCACTTCACCATATTGAGAAAACGTCCTTCTATTCCTACCTTTGGGGTGTTTTTATCAAGAAAGCCTACTCTTTTTGTCAAATGCCTTTTCTGCATCAATCGAGAGGATGATGCGATTTTTCTGCTCCTATTTATCAATGTGGTTTATTATGCTAATAAATTTTCTTGTCTTGAATCACCCTTGCATATCTGGGATAAAGACCACTTGATTGTGGTGTATAATTCTTTCAATGTGCTTTTGGATTCTGTTTGCAGTATTTTATTGAAGATTTTAGCATCTATATTCATTAGAGATGTTGCTCTGTAGTTCTCTTTTCTGTAGTATCTTCATCTGGTTTTGATATAAGGGTGATGTTGGCTTCATAGAATGACTTTGGTAGCATTCGTTACTGTTCAATTTTTGGAAGAGTTTGAGCAAGACTGGTATTAGTTCATCTTTGAATGATTGGTAGAATTCACTGTAAAGCCCTCTGGTCCCAGGCTTTTCATCTTTGGGAGGATTTTGTGGACTCTTTCAATCTTTCTACTTGTGATTGGTTTGTTGTGGTCTTCTATTTCTTCTAAAGTCAGTGTAGGTGGTTCAAGTGTTTGTCCATCCAGTCTACATTTTCTAGTTTTCTGGCATTCAGTTGTTCATAGTATCCTCTTATGATCTCTCTATTTCTACAGGGTCAGTGTTAATGTCCCCCCTCTCATTTCTGATTTTATTTATTTGTGTCCTCTCTCTTTTCTTCTTTTTCAGTCCAGCTAAGGGTTTGTCAATTTTGTTGATCTTCTTAAAGAACCATATTTTTGTTTTGTTGATTCTCTCTATTGTTTTTGTTCTCAATTTCATTGATTTCTGCTCTAATATTTACTAATTTTTTTCTTTGACTTGGTTTCTGATTAGTTTGCTCTTTTTTTTTTCTAGTTCTCTCATGTGTGCAGTTAGATCTTCAATTTTAGTTCTCTCTTCTTTTTTAATGTAAGCATTGAGGGCTCTTTCCCTTTCAGCATTATCTTTGAGGTATCTCATAGCTTTTGAGATGTTGTGTTCTCATTTTCATTTTTCTGAAGATATTTGTGTATTTCTTGCCATTTCTTATTTGACCCCCTCATTGTTGAAAAGTGTGTTGTTTAATCTCCATATATTTATTAATTTTCCCTTTTTCTGTCCATTATTGATTTCCAGTTTCATTCCATTATGCTCAAAGAAAGTGTTTAGTATGATTTCAATGTTTTTAAATTTATTGAGACTCATCTTTGACCCAACATATGTTCTATCTTGGAGAAGGACCCATGAGCACTTAAAAAGAAAGTATATCCTGCTGTTTTGTGATGCAATGCTCTATAGATGTCTGTTAGGTCTAGTTCATTTATCATATTATTTAAGCTGTCATTTTTTTATCAATCCTCTGCCCAGAAGATCTATCCAATGATGAGAGTCATGTAGTAAGCCTTCCACTATTATTGTAGAGACATCTATTTCTCCCTTCGTTTTTCTAGTGTCCGCCTCTTGTAATTGGGGTATCCTACTCAGGTGTATATACATTTGTGATGGTTAGTTCTTTCTGGTGAATTGCCCTATTTATTAGTATATAATGAGCTTCATTGTCTCTAAAACCATTTTTGCTTTTAAAGTCTATTTCATCTGATATAAGTACAGTTATTCCAAATTTTTGTTGTTGTTACTGCATGTATAGGATATCTTTTACCAGTCTTTCACTTTCAATCTACTTGTAGCATTCATCTAAAATTCCAAGTAGATTGCTTATAATTTCTTATCCATTCCACTAGCCTGTGTCTTTTGTTGGGGAATTTAATCCATTTACATTCAATGTTATTACTGTAAAGGCAATTCTTATTTCACCCATTTTGATTTTTGGGTTTTATCAATCATATCTTCTTTTCACAACAATTTTTATCTTATTTTTTAATAATAATTTTTATTTTTAAAGGATACTTAGATTATAGAAATGTTACGCCAAAAATAGGGGTTATCATATGCCTCACCCCTCACATTCCCACACCCTCCCACATAAACATCCTTAATCAGTGTTGCACATCATTGCAATTGATAAACACATCCTGTGGCTTTTCCGTTAAGCATCGACCATAATTCACATTGTAGTATACAATCTCTCCTAAACAGTTCTGCATGTTATGTGATGGCATAAAATGGCTTATAGCTGTCATTACAATGTCATTCAGGATGATACCAAGTCCTGAGAAAGCCCCCATATTACAACTGCTTTTCCCTCTCCCTGCCCACAAAGCCTCCAGTGGCCACTGGCTCCACATCAATGTTGTAATTCCTTCCATTGCTAGAATCACAATATGTCTATAGTAGAATACTAATAAGTCCAATGTAGTCCATAGTTCTTTCCCCAGAGGATTCTGAGATGGTGATGTCCACTCCACCTCAAATTGAGAGGTGGCTTATATCCCATGGGTAAGATGGATGGGACTATCTTGTTTGCAGTTGCAGACTCTCTCTGTTCTTTGGGATGGTTGTTGTCCATCATCATCTCCTTGTTAGTTATCCTGGGTGAGTCCAATTAGCTGTAGAGTAGTTGTTGTAACTCCGCTGAGGTTCCAGGCCCAGCTGGCACATGGACAGCCCAAAGACTTGAGTCTCTTGGATGTACACCTACAAACTCCAGCACCAAGTATAGGTTTAAATAGAAGAGACATATGAGCCATGTGTTGGGAAGACATAATTGAGTCCAACTCTGTCACTCACAGGAGCAAAAAGTAGGGCCCACTGACAAGGCACCAAACTCCAGAGCTATCTGCCCTGACCATAGGACCTGGGTGTCTCCAGAGCACTCAGGATCCCCACTATTTGGGGTAGTATCCATTTGCACAGAATATGAGAACTAGCTGAAATATGCATAAATGTTATCTCTGGGATGAACTCCCAACTGACTTTGAAGATTCTTAGCCATATAAACTCATTTGTCTTTACCTTTTCCCCCTTTTAGTCAAGGTCTTTTTCCAGTTGCATTGTTATTTGGTGCTGGGTAGTACTCCCTTGGCACCAGGGAGGCTAATCTCTGGGAGTCATGTCACACACTGGGGGGAAGGCATTCATATGCTGAGTTTGGCTTAGAGAGAGGGCACATTTGAGCAAAAAGGGGGCTCTCAGGTGGTAACCCCACACTAGGCTAAGTTTTAATTTCAAGAGCAAAGGCTCATAAGTATAGTCATCAATATCAAGGGCCCATCAGTGGATCATCCTTCTTCACCAGCCATTATCACTGCTCTTGGGGGACTGTTGCTGCTCCATTACAGAATGTGATTGAGCTATCCAGGATGGGAATTCAATATTCTGTCAGTTATTGTGTGAGTCTCCACCCACTGTGACAATGCCCTGTGAATATTTGAACATTTTTGTATACCATATATGTATGCCAAGGTGAACTTCCTTCCATGTATCTTCTATTACTGACACCACACACCTATGATCCTCCCCTGCCACAGTTGTAACCCTTCTATGATCCAAAGTTTCTTCAAAAAGGAAGCCATTAAAATAGATTAATACAATTAATAGGAAAACGAAATAACAATTTAAAAGTTTAAATATAAGAAATAAAATACATAAAAACTTTTAAAAATCTGAAAATAAAATAAAATTAAAAGATTTGGATATTTAAAAATAATGAAAAATATTTAAAAATTTTTTTGACATTTTGCCTTTCATCACTGTAATATTGGTGTACTGTCTGTACAGTGGCATTTTCTTCCATTTGTTCCCCAGTGAGTTACTATTTTTCATTTAGTTTTCAAAGAAATTTTAAATCACAGTAAAGTCACATACAGAATACAGGGGACTCCCATAT
Source organism: Cabassous unicinctus (assembly GCA_029593785.1). Lineage (NCBI taxonomy): Eukaryota > Metazoa > Chordata > Mammalia > Cingulata > Chlamyphoridae > Cabassous > Cabassous unicinctus. The sequence goes on along the minus strand of JAQZBX010103754.1, from coordinate 3,512 downwards.
ACCCAACATCCTCCCCTTTTCCTCCTTCCCATATTAATACCCTTTTATATGTGGATGGTACCTTTGTTATAACTAATATACAAATAGTGAAACATAGCTTCTAAATATAGTCAATGGTTTTCACTTTAGATCATACACTTTTATAAATTTTGATGATATTTAACATGGCCTGTGTCCATCATTGTAAGATGATGTAGAACATTTCCAATGCCCATTAGATATCCCCTGTTCGATCTATTCTATTCCTCCCTCTGCCTTTCCTCAGGGCACACAGCGACCCCCTGGCTTCACTCCTTGGATGACAAGATTCAATAGTTACATGCAACAACACTAAAGTCTTGATGCACGGGTCTAAACTCACCCTCATTTTTTCAAAAATAATCTTGCCAGATATGAGATTCTTGACAAGTAGTTTTTCCCTTGCAATATTTTAAATATACTATACCACTGAATTCTTCCTCCATTGTTTCTGGTGAGAAATCAGCACCTAATCTTACTGGACATGCATTTTACATGATGAATCACATTTCTCTCACTTTTTAAAGGATTCTCTCTCTTTGGCATTTGACATTCTCATTAGTATGTGTCTCAGAATACATCTAAATGGATTTATTCAGATGGGAATATGTTATGGTTCTTGGACAGAGATATCTCTTGTCCATCAATAAAGACTGAAAATTTTCTACCATTATTTCCTCAAATATTGCTTCTGTCCCTTTCTTTTCTTTTTTCCTTTTGGTACACCCATGACATATATATTTCCACATCTCTGCTATCAGTTATTTTCCTGAGAATCTGTTCAATGTTTTCCACTCTACTCTTTGTCTGTTCTTCTGGGTGTTTGCCTTCAGAGTTCCTTTCTTCAAGCTCACTGATCTTTTCTTCTGCCTCTTGAAATCAAATCTTTTATCTGCTTCCAGTGTGGTTTTAATTTTATTTATTGTGGCTTTCATTCCCATAAGATCTGTTAATTTTCTATGTATGCTTTCAAATTCTTCTTCATGATTACATTCTTAATCTCTTTATCTATCTCATTTAATTAAATAGGCAGATTTGTTTTAATATCTATGATTAGTTGTCTGACTTCCTTTATTTCATATGAAGGCTTAGTTTTTTCTTTGACTGGGCCATATCTTCCTGTTTTTTTGGTATTGGTTGTAATTTTTTCTTGGTGTTTCAGCATCTGATTTACTAGATGTATTTATTCCTGGCTGATTTTCTCTCTCTAGTCTAGGGCTCTTTATTTGATTGGCTTTGTGCTATAGCCACTCTTTAATAATGGGTTTAACTTAATTTAGAAATTTATAGTGGCTCATGTTTAGCCATTCTGAATTTTTTCAGATCTTTTCCATCTCTTTCTTGCCCTCTGTCCCTTTCTGGCTGTAGAATAGAAGCCTAAGATATAGTTGGTACCTAATTCTTGGAAGCTGAATCTGCCCCAGGAAATGATGAAAGTTCTCTACTTTACACCCCTGTCAGTGGTAGGGACAGGGCTGCAATTGTGTGCAATAATCCAAGTTGTTTCATGCAAAGACCATTTGTAGTTGCCCAGAGACACTGATGAAGCTCAACTCTCCTTCCTCCATTGCTGGGATGGGTATGGAGCTGCAGGTTTGGGCAGCAAAGTAAGGCTTGCCAGTCAAAACAGATTTCATTTGACCAGGTAGAGTTCAGCACCACTCCCCTCCCCTGCCAGTGAGAGGAATGGAACAACAGGTGTGCCAATCATTCTAATCTCTTCACTCTAAAAGTGAGTGTAGTTGCCCTGGGAGGCTGGGTAAACACTCCCCTTCCATCCCACATGGGTGATGGAGCCACAGATGTATCCAACAATATGCTCTGTGCAGGGCAAACATACCTACAGGTATCCAAAGAGACTGGTGCAAGACCCTCAGATTCCTTCTTGCCAGAGGTGGGCTGGAGCCTAGACTAGGACTTTAATCTGAACTGATAAGAAAGAAGCTGTTCCCCAAATTAACTGTGATTTGCAATCATCCTCACTTCCCCTCTTGCAGAGGGAAGAATTAAAATGGAGGTTCCCGGCCTCTTTCTGAATTGGACAGGTTCAAACTTTAGCTGTGCTTAGCTGAATTTACTAAGGAGTATCTGAAATCAGAGCCTGGCGATATCAACCTCCCCTGTTTTTGGGAAATGGAGCTTCCAACTATAGCCAAGATATAGCTCTTGAGGTGGCTTGCATTGCTGGTACGAAATGGGTTCCAGCCTATCAAGCAATGAGTGCTCTACTCATGAATCTCCACTGCAGATGGGTAGTCTCCATCTTCCATTCTTCCAAGGACGTTGCAAGATGCTTTTCTGTTCTTCTGGGTCCCCCAAACAGGTGTTTTAGAACTCTGACTGATTACAAACTGCACTGTAAGATGAGCTAATTCTTAGAGCTCCTTACTGTACCACCATCTTGCCACCTTCCTCATTTTATTGCTTTTATCTGCTTCCATGTTGGAGTTTATATTTTCATATAATTTTACAGCTGGCAGTAGGACACAAAGCAATTCATGGTTCTTAGAACCTGATAAATGTCTTTCATCATCTGCAACATTTAAAAGAACTAAGGAAATGTTTGGTTCATTTTTTCCCTACAGCCTTTTCAAAACACATGCAAATTTCTTAAAATTTAAACTACATGTACAATCTTTCCTTGGTTTTATTCTTCCCCTAGCTAATTCAAACAAATTGTTAGGCTCTGCAAGGCAGGAGAAGCTGTTGAAAGTGTGTGACTCTTAGGGTCTATGGTAAAATGCTCAGCTCCTGGAAGTGGTCAGATTTAATGAACTAGACTTAGCAGTAGAAGGTGACAGTGGGAGGAGAAAGTCCTAGGCAGAAGTGCCTTTAAGGGACCCTGTTTTTTATAATCTCCTGGAGCACATGACACCTCCGCAGAAGAAAATGGTGGATCTACACTTCTGGTGCCCTAGCCCTGACAGGGTGCTCATGTTCAAGACTGTCACAGTACCAGCAAATACATTATTTATTTTTTAATTAAAGAAAGAGGTACATAGGCTTGTTTTTAGAGTATCTTCTCCAAAGTCTTTGATCTTCATTAAATGTTGCATATCATTGCTGATATGGGGATGAGTGGATAAATTAAAAAAAACAGGGTTACATTTTCCCAAAAATCACAGGATTAAACCAAAAATTATTTACTGCATTCATGATATTTCAGATTGCCAGTGTGCATTTCTTAGGGTCTGGTCTTCTGGTCCAGATTCAGCTTGTCTAAACTGGACATGGTCATGTGCCTGCAATTAGCTGTCAGGTCACCTGAGATCCAGCTGGTCTAAAATCAACACAGATGCAAAGGCTGGACATCTCTCTACACAGTCAGTCATCATTTAACAGCTTGGTCTCAACTCATTCCAATGGGTTCAAAAAGGATCATTAGGAGAAGACCAGTGCATAAGAACTTTGAATTTTCTACTTGTATCAGGTTTGTTCCTGTTCCAGTGACCAAAACAATGATAATAGCTCATATGGAGGTGTAGAAAAGTCTT
>JAQZBX010103753.1:0-11022 GCA_029593785.1 Cabassous unicinctus | reverse complement strand
GAATGGTTGTGTGGGGTGTTGTTGGGGGTGTGGGCGGTGGGGAGCATGGGAATCCCTGTAGTTTCTGAGTAATATTTGGGTAATCTAGGCACCTTTATAAAATGTATACATATATATATAACAAATAACATTTATGTAAACAAATGCACATATATGCATATGTATTATATATCATTTTACAAATAAAAAAAATAAAAAAAAATAATAAAGCATATTACAAAGCTACAGCAGTCAAAGCAGCATGGTACTGACAAAAAGATAGATATATTGACCAATGGAATTGCAGTGAAAGTTCAGAAATATCATCTATGGCGAGTTGATATTTGACAATGCTGCCAAGTCCACTCAACTGGGAATTAATAGTTTCTTCAACAAAAGGTGCAGAAAGAACTAGATATTCATATGCAAAATAATGAGAGAACCCCTACCTCACACCATTTACAAAAATTAACTCAAAAACGCATGAAAGACCTAAATATAAGAAATAGGACTATAAAACTCCTAGAAGAAAATGTAGGGAAGCATCTTAAGATCTTATGGTAGGCAATGGTTTCTTACACCCAAAGCACAAGGAACAAAAGAGAAATAGATAAATGGGACTCTCCCAAAATAAAAAACTTTTGTGCATCAAAGGACCTTGTCAAGAAAGTGAAATGACAACCTATTTAATGGGAGAAAATATTTGGAAACCACATATCCAATAAGGGTTTATATCCAGCATATATAAAGAAATCCTATATCTCAACAATAAAAAGGCAAATAACCCAATTAAAACATGGGCAAAAGACTTGAGTGGCATTTCTCCAAAGAGGAAATACAAATGGCTAAAAAGCACATGAAAAGATATTCAACAGCACTAACTATTAGGGAAATACAAATACAAATCATAATGAAATACCATTTCACACCTACTATAAATGTTCACAATTAAAAAACAAAACAAAACAGAAAACTAGAGGTGTTGGAGAGGATGTGGAGAAGCAGGAACACTCATTCATTGCTGGTGGGAATGTAAAATGGTGCAGCTGTTAAGAAAGATAGTTTGGCAGTTCCCCGGGAAGCTAAGCATAGAATTACCATATGATCCAACAATCCTACTACTATGTATATGCCCAGAAGAACTGAAAGCAGGGACTCGAACAGATATTTGCACATAGATGTTCATAGTGACTTTATTCACGATTGCCAAAAGATAGAAGCAACCCAAGTGCCCTTCAACCAATGAGTGGGTAAATAATATGTGGTATATACATATGATGGAATATTAATCAGCTATAAAAAGGAATGAAGTCCTGATGCATGCCACAACATGGATGAATCTCGAGTGAAATAAGCCAGACACAAAGCATCAAATATTGTATGACTTCACGGCTATGAACTAATTATAATAAGCATACTCAAATTCATAGACTTAGAATTAAGAACATAGGTTACCTGGAGTTAGGTTGGGGTTGGAGAATGGGGGGTTGATGATTATTTTGTACATATTTTTTATTTAGGCTGATGGTAAAGGTTTGGAAATGGATGGTGGAGATGGTAGCACATTATTGGGAGTGTAATCAACAGCACTGAACTGTATAGTTGAATGTGGTTAAAAGAGGAAACTTTAATATACGAGGAAACTTTAATATGTATATATTACTGGAATAAAAATTAAAAACTAAAACATAAGCATGTAAAATACAGTGAATCGTATTAGAGACAATGGACTATAGTCGATAGTACAAGTTTAAGAATGTTCTTTCATGAATGATAACAAATGTATGATACTAATACAAGGTGGTAATAATAGGGTGGTATATGGTAAATAAAATATACCTCATGTAAATAATGGACAATAGATAGAACTATTTTAATAATCTTTCATCAATCATAACAAAGGTAACTATTGTTGAAAAAACAGTACAATTACTTAAAAAGTGATATCATCAATTGTAACAAATGTCCCACACCGATGCAACGTGTTGGCAGTGGGGTCGAGTAAATGAATACTGTATTTTATGCCTGATTGTTTTGCAAACTCACAACTTCTCTAATAAAAAAAAATCACGAGAGCACAAAAATACATTTTGCAAGAACATATAGAAATAAAAATGTGCACACTCAACCAATTAGAACAGTTGATTAGGCAGAAAGTGGAGAATAGAGATAAAAAAGAATAAAAAAGTAACACAGCAGAAGAGGACTTGCAGGGATCACGGATGATGATATGGACTAAGATGAACTCAACCTTTTGTATCTGCGTTAACAAACACATAAACGCTAGCAAAATGTTCCTAATCAGAGCCAACGAGTGTGGGGAAAGCCTGTGCAAATCACTGAGGCCCTGTAGAGTGGAAGGCAGACTGGGCCCAGCTGTGTGAGCATCAGTTCAAATCCACCTCCCCATTTTTAAAAAATGGGCCAAAAGTATTCTCCGTGGCTGTACTGAAGAAAGGAAAAGATTAAAAGCGCCTAACATTCAGCTGTAGAAGTGATGCAATTTAAGGTTGTCTGAGCTCCAAACATAGAATTCCAAGAACTTTCTGGAAGTGACCACATGGATGTCCTGAAGGAACCTCAAATTCAACATGCCTGAAAGCTAATGAATGCATCAACAGACTCCTGAAACTGCCTCTCCTCCCACACACAAACTTACCTGTTCCTTTCCCAGTGCAACCGCCCTCCTAGAGGTCACAGAGATCAACCCCCTTCCCTTCTCCCCATCGCCCCTCACTGAATTAGCCCAGTAGCCTATAGTCTGGGTAATTACAAGATCGTCCACTCTTATGAAGCACAGATTTGCTCAAATGACCCCTCTACTTAAAAACTCTCAGTGTGGCTGCTTTGCTTGTGGGTTAGGCACCATTACCTTAGGTGTCAGAAGACTCTTCGATACACGATTCCATCCCACCTCCCACATCTTTCACCGTCACTGTCCATCGTACCACCCATACGCCAGTCACAGGGATGGGGGGGGGGTCCCTGAAAACACCACCCTCTTCCAAGTCTTTGCACCTTCTGTTTTTGCATGGTGTGTCAATTAGGAGAGACGAGGATGCTGGGCTATGTGGAAACGACTCTCAATGGCTCGTCCCTTGTGGCGCGCCTGCTGCCCTGATTCACACCATCTTCCCGCTGGAATCCGGCTGCTAGAGCTGCTCTCTGGACCATTCGTAGCCAGTAGAGCAGAGAAAGTGGGCTGCATGGCTAACACCGCACGCTTCCTATCAAAGCTTCCTCCAGAATTGATGTATGTCATTTCCGTTCACATTCCACATGGTCAAATCTAACTTGCTATAAATTGTAGCCTATCCCACACAGGTGACTTCCTTCCGGCTGGAATACTGGTCCACGCTTATCTCCTCCTGGAGAATATCGAGGTATCTTCAAAGCATACCTTAACCTTTACTTCCTCTGCTGATGTATCTCCAATTTCCCAGGTAGGTAATTGTTTTATTCCTCTGTATTCCTTAAGCACTTAGGGCACACTTCTACAATAACACTTACATGTTCAGTGATTGTGTATGTCCATGTCTGTGTTCCCCAACACATTAAAATTCTATTTTTATTAGAGCAGTTTCAGTTTACAGAAAAATCATGCAGAAAGTATAGAGTTCCCATATCCCACAACAGTCTTCCCTATTATTAACCTTTTCCATTTATGTGGTATCTTTGTCATAATTGATGAAACAATATTATTATAATTATCCTATTAACTATAATCCATAATTTACATTGGTTGTGGAGTTCTATGGATGTTTTTGAAAAATTTTTTTTATTCTGGTAACATATATACAACCAAAATTTTCACATTTTAACCACTTTCAGGTATACAATTCAGTGGTGTTAATTACATTCACAATGCCGTGCTGCCATCATCACCACACATCACCAAAACTTTTCCATCACCCCAACAGAAATGCTGTATCAATGAAACATTAGCTCCCCATTGCATACCTCTGCCTGGTAACCCATACACTAATTTCTGACTCTATGGATTTTCACGTTCTGGTTATTTCCTATAGTGAGATCATACAATACCTGTCCTTTCACGTTAGGCATGTGTCACTCCACTGATGTCTTCAAGGTCACTGTAAGGAGGCAGTCTATCATTTTTACATTCTGAGCACGTGAACTTTGTGGGCTGAGCATAGTACTTGATGCCTCATTGTTCACGAACTGATTTTTGAATTAATGTTTATTGAACACTGTGGCAGCCCTGAGAAGGTGCCTCACAGAGCTCTAGCTGCTGTGCCCTGAATTCATGGATGAATTTGCAGAGGCCACATCTCCATGGGCTGCTCCCAACCAAGGACTTGGGCAGCATGGATTCTAGGGCAGGCCTAGACTTTGGCCTGGGACTCCCAGTCTTATGGAAACTCCCTTGGACTGCACAGTAGACCAGGGTGCTTCCAATCTGCTTCACTGGGGATCTGGCCATGCTCCAGCCCCCCTGGTCCCCTCACCATTTGCTCTCACAAAGGTTTCCCTCTAATAAAACCCTTGCACATTCAATTCTTTCTTAGCATCTGGTTCTTGGAAGACCCAGACTAGCACAAGGAGCTTTTATTATCAGAATTGATATGGGCAGAATATGATAAAACTTCTTCAAGAGTTTTTAAAAGAGAGACTGGTTAAGAAAATCAGAAATTGTTTCATGGCAGAAGTGGCTTTGGATGAGGATTGGGAATGTGCATGTCAGTGGTGGCAGTGGGAGCTATACCGAGAGGTTCTCTGTTTCCTTTCATGCATAGTATAGTCATTTTAGTTTTTAACTCTCAGAATCTGATTTCGTTTTAATATTGGGGAGGGACTTTTCCTTTATACATGTATTTATTATATTTTCTTTATTTTCCCTTGAATTATTTATTCTGTTCCTTTTTCTCAGCTTTCTTCTTTGGGAAGACTATTCACAATTTGGGTTTGTGCAAACTTTTCTCTCTATCTAATATCTTTGTCATGATTTTCATCCAGTCACTCTGTAATTTTGGTATTACTTTTCAAGTTCCCCCCCATATTAAAATATGACAATCTGCAGTGTTAAGTATGTTACTTTCTCTCACCAAAAAGTATTTTAATTTGGGTCTTGTGGTTTTGGTTTTCCTGTGGTCTCTTCTTGCCTAAGCCCAAATTTTTCTCAACAAATAGCAATATATCTTATTATAGCTTATTAAGAGTATGGAACAAATATATTTTAAATTTTCTTCTGCTTTCTGCAACAAATCTATTTTGGAGAAAGTCTTTTCTTGTGACACCTCAAGCTGCATACCCCTACACTTGCATTGCAGCTCTTACAGGCCTGCCCTATCCCGGCCTGTCCCTGCCTCACCAGGAATTGAGGTCTAGAGTTCTGTAGCTGAGATGAGATGCCAATGGGAGCCCAGGAAAATCCCCAGGGTGATGCCCCTTTGTTCACAGACTGCAGTGCACGAAGCCAAAGGAAGCAATCTGAGAAGTCAAATAAAAAACTTCATCATGGGATGAAATGGTCACCCACACGAGGAGTTGGGAAGGAGGGGTATCTGATTATGAGCCTATGGCACAGAAATCAGAGAAACCAGATGAAAGAGCAGCAAAGAGTGGGAAGCAGGGCTGGAGCGTTCTTTTCAGCCAAAGAGTTTGTCAACAGTGATTTTTCACGGAGGGCTGGCAGCCTGGGACATGGGCAGGAAGGAAGCTATTAGGAATACCAGTCTGGTCTAGACATGCATGTTGATTATTTAGGTTTATTTATCCCAGAACAAAGAGGAACTCTTCCAGTGCTTTTTTGGGGCGGGGGTTTCTTTTTCTTTTTGGGAACAGCCATCATACACCTAATCTCCTTAAGTCCCTCACAGATCGTTTAGGTGTGGCAGAGGCCCTGGCAAATATTAACCAAATGTTGAAAGGTCCTTCCAGACATGCAGACAGGTCTGCTCAGGTAAGCAGAGAGGACAGAAAGCTCGCTGCAGCTGGGCTGTGCTTCAGAGAGACAAGAAGGCAGGGGAACATTTTATCCTGGCTGGGTCACGGTTTATAATGTGCTAATAGGAGCCTAGCTTCTCAGGTGCACAGGCACAGGGGACCCACAGGCACTGGGTCCTTTATTCCACTGGTCTCCCACACCCACCTTCTGTGTCCCATGTTGGAGCACAATAACCTAAATTGGGGTAGGTAGCTGTTTGCACTTACTACTTTGTTCTCAGATTGCTCCAGCTCCTTCCATTTTAAGGGAGCTCCCACAATTTTCATTTTTAAAAAATGTGCCACATTTATCTTGGTGGCAGAGTTTTACTGGCACTGGCTCACAGAGACAAAGAGAAGCCCCAAAGGACTGTGGAATGGAACCTTTTGCAAGCCCGTGTTGCCTGCTTCCCAGGCCAGAGCTAATGGGGAGAGCAGTGGGGTTAGTTTAGGCTTCCTCTTATTTCCTGATTTCTCTGCTTTGGTTCAGGAAGTAAGGCGTATGTTGTCCATTAATGAGGTTTTAAAATCTGGGCCAGCGTGTGATTTATTGCGTAGAATACGCTAAATATATCCTAACACTGATGCAGACTTTTAACTGTTTGAGTGTTTTCATGTGTATTTGAATGAAAGATTGAGTGGCACCTTTGACTTTTATTTCCTAGGATTTTTAAAAAAGGATGTCTACCTTAGGGGGGAAAAACCACCGCTTCAATTGCAGAGTATGTGTTTTTCAAAGAATTCATGCAATTGTTATAAACTAGTTGAAGGCAAGGAGCAGATTCTGGATGACTGATGTGCAGTGCAAAGACCCCTGCTCTTTATGTTGGGAGGACTCATCCTAATCTTTGTTGCAAGATTCAGTGTCCTCAGTTGAAGAATAAAAGGAGTGTGATAAAGGGCCTATAAGTCCATTTAAAATTTTTCTACCTACCAGACTGACTGTGAAAGGAACAAAATTTGGAAAACATGCCCAAAAGAAAGTTAAGGAATTTTCTATTTTTACTAGTCCTCTAGGGGATAAACTAGTGACTCTCAAAGAGTGGTCCAGGGAAATCAGAGGTCTATGAGACTCTTTCAGGGTGTACAGAAGGTCAAAATAATTTTCACAATAATACTAGATGTTGTTTGTATTTTTTGATTGCACTGTCTTATGAGTGTACAATGAATTTTCTAGAGTCTACATGATGTATGATATCACAACAGATTGAATGCAAAGGCAGATAAAAGAACCCAGCTGTTTTCTATTAAACATTAAAGATATTTGAAGACCTGAAAACAATGCTACTTTTTTCAATATTTTTTTGAAAATGTAGTTATTTTTATATAAATATGTATTTTATTACAACATGTAATGGATTTATAATTGTTAATTTAAATTGAATTAATAAATAATTTTAGAGGTTCTCAGTTTTTATTTTGAATATAGCAAATATCAATAGAGGTAACTCACACAAGCAAAGACTCTTTGGGATCTTCAATAATTTTTAAGGGTATAAAGGAACGGTGACATCAAAATGTTGGAGGACTGCTGATTAAGATGATAAGACTTAGTACGGACTAATAACAGACAGTTATGTTCTTCCATCTCTGAGATTCTAAAAGACCAAAGGCCAATTCTTGCCCATGTTTTTATAACTGATATTCATCAGGCATCATTGATTCAAAACTAATTGTTCAGGAATCTTAGTCACAGAAAAGAATGACGTTCTGACACATGCTATAATAAGGATGAACCGTGAAGATACCATGTTGAGTGAAATAAACCAGATACCAAAGGACAGCTTTGTATAATTTCACTTATATAAAACCCCTAGAATGTGTAAATTCACAGGTTACCAAGTAGATTGTAGGTTACCAGGGTGGGGGGAGGAGAGAATGAGAAGTTATTGCCTAATGAGGACAGAGCTTCTGTTTGGGGTGATGAAAATGTTTTGGTAATGGATGGTGGTGATGGTAGTACAACACTTCAAATGTATTTTATTGCTGCTGAATTGTACAATGAAAAATGATTAAAATGGCAAAATTTATGTTAAAAATATGTTAACCCAATAAAATGTTTTAAAAAGAGAGACTTAAGAGGCATATAAAAATTGTTCATTACTAAAAGTGGGTTGTTTTCTCTTTCAGATAGTTGTAAGGCTTTCTCTACATTTTTTGCAATTTTATGTTTATTATTAGCATAATAAACTACTGCTTGTAGTTACTATTTATTGAGCACTTCCTCTAAGTGTTTTCATTTGATGAACTCATTTAATCTCCACAACAACCCTGTAAAGTAGGCACCGTGGTTTTAACTACTTTACATGTGAGAACACTGAGGACTAGAATGTTAAAGTGACTTGCCCAAGGTCACCTGGTTGGTAAATGATGGAATGGGGCTGCTAACTGAGGCTTCGTCAACTTCAGAGCCCGGGCCATTTCCACCATCATATATTACTTTCTTTAAAGCCAATAACATTGCCTTTTAGTGCCAGTTCATTATGTAAATTCACTGTGCCTTTAGACAGGTGCCTTCCACAAATATTGACAGAACTGAACGGATTAAATTCATGTTCCACCATAGAAGCGTGGTCCAACTATTAGCATTCATTCATTCATTCATTTGTTCACTAAACAACTTTTGAGTGCCTACAATTTGCCAGGCACTGTTCTGTTTTGATTTTGCAGACAAAATTCAGGAGAGATAGACAATAAACAAAAAATTAAAAAGCAAAATATACAGGATGTTGGAGGTTATAAATTCTATGGAAATAGCAGAGCAAGCTGAAGGGGCCTGGTTATGGGTGGGGATGAGTGGGTGATGAGGTCGGCCTGGCAACAGCAGGAAGCCAGTGTGGCTGGAATGGAGTAAACTAGGAGGACCGTGGGAGAAGAGAAATTCAGGGATGTGTCAGGACTTTGAGAGAGGTAAGAGTAGGGTTTTGAGGAAGGAGATGACATGAGATGACTTATCTTTTATAAGGATCAGTCTGACTGCCAGTTTGGGAATAACGTGTAGAGGGACAGGGTGGAAATCCAGAGACCATGTGGGGGCTATTGCTGTAATCCAGGTGAGACCTGGTGGTGGCTGACCAGGATTTACATTTCAGAGTTAGCAGTTTGATTTTGGAAGTGGCAAGAAGTGGCTGACTATAGGATATATGTTAAAGTAGAAACAATGATATAGTCTCACCAAGGCCAACCCCAGGAATCACAGAGTCATTGGTTATGACCAAAGTCACCCTCATATTATGTCATTTATCTGAAAATTAAAGTAAAATGTCTTCTAGTTGTATTGTTAGCTGTCAATGGGTAATCATTGCATTATTCTCAGATTAAAATCAATATGTGGCTTTGGGCAATTGAGCTAGATGGTGAATGGCTACATACATGTGATTGCCAAATGATTTAGGAGACATTTCAGTTTGATGGAACACTTTTCTAGGAACTTTAAACTGAGTTATTAGCAATTCGTGTATCTACTTAAATCGTAGTACACTTGCAACCCTGTCTAGAGAGAGATAAGATGCTTAATGTCAAAGATGAGTGTGTGGCAGAATTAAATATTTAACTTAATCATTCAATTTTGCTCTGAATGTCTTTAAAAGAGAGCCCTATATTTATATTTTGATTTAGTCAGTGAGCATTTTCAGTTTAAGAGAGGACCTGTAATGCTAAAAGTAATGGTGAAACCACCAGGCAGCCAAAACATCAGAGTTTGAATCTTTATATCATTCTTACTAATTGTAGGGTTGTCAACAAATTAACTTTTGTCTTGGCTTCTTCCTTTGAGAAATGGGGATAACCATGTCTGCATAGGTTCTGAGGCGCAATGAGCTTATCCCTGTACGTGTTACGTACAGAAAATGGCTCATAGTAAATGATCCATAAATGCTACTGTTGTTATAAGGTGACACTGGGAATTACAAGGAAAGCATCTCATCAATGCATAACACCTAGGGTAGATAACTTCTCTGAATTATTGTTGGTGCTACAAGCCAAAGACTCTGCTATGTAAGCAACACTTTTTCTAAGACAAGGAAAAGAAAATTTTGGTACTTGCAATTCATTTATTGATATCTGAAAAAATTCCTTATCATTGAGACTATTTCATACATATATTGGATAAAAAGTACTGTTCCAGGCATAACTAAACTGCATGTTAAGGCTAGCATCATTGTTATAGGGAAAAAAAAGTATTTGTGGAACCAAGTCAATAGAAAACAAACACAGGAAAAACTTGCAGATGCCACATAGTTTCCAAAGTCATTCTTTTCTACCTAGTTCCACATTTGTCTTCTCTTTACTCTTCACTTAAACCCTTGCCAGCTCAAAGCAATATTTCTAGGGAAAATCTACCTTCACAAAGCAGATATAGACTCCAATTCTATCGGAAATATTTGTAACTTTTGAAAGTTGTCTTTTTCTGATTGCAAAAATATTGTTCATCCAACATAACAGAGAAAACTCTTAATGAGACCACATATTTGCATATGGTTAAAAGTCTGAAAATCCTTGGAACCTCCTAAGTATACATTTTTGACTGTGTATATGTTTCTGTTATAAATAGTTAGCTACAACATAGGTTATATGCATTCATTATGCAAACATGTTTATATATAATGTCATTGTATATGTAGCAATATTATTGAATTTATTCTTTAAAGACAAAAAAAGCCTAATAGCTTAAAAAAAAAGATGAATATGAATGATAAATCTGCTCACATGGGACCAAAGAAAATTACAGCACAGTAAAATCATGACCATGAAAGAAAAGCACATTCCTCTTGAGGAGACCCATTAATGCAGAACATCATGGGTAGATATATCTTCTTTCAATTACTGTTGGTGCCACGAGCCAAAAGATCTCAAATTTGTTTGAACAAAACCACAGAGGAACTGCTGGTGGGAATCAATTTCAGGCTCTGGAGAAAGCACTTCAGAAGCCAAAGAATTTGGTCTCATGCAGGGTATGGGATTTTGAAGGCATATTTTTTAGTGTGGGAATGGCTTTACACTGACTTGAAGGAAATGGGGAGTAAAAGGGAAAGTATTTTTCCTGTGTGACAGCTAAAACTTCAGTAACCTGATACTTTTACAGTCAATCAGATACCA
>JAQZBX010103752.1:0-11035 GCA_029593785.1 Cabassous unicinctus | reverse complement strand
AACAGATAGAGAGAAGATGCAAATTCACAAAATAAGAAATGAGGAAGGGGCTATTGACACTGACCCCACAGAAATAGAGTATCATAAGAGGATGTTTTGAAAAATTACATGCCAACAAGAAGGATAATTTACAGGAAATAAACAAATTCCTGGAAACATACAAGCAGTCTACATTGACAAAAGAAGAAATCAATGAATTCAACACACCAATCATAAGTAAAGAGATAGAATCAGTTATCAAAACCTTCTAACTAAGAAGAGCCCAGGACCAGACGATTTCACAGGTGAATTTTACCAAACATTCCAGAAAGAACTAATACCAATCCTGCTTAATCTCTTCCAAAAAATAGTAGTAGAAGGAAAAATGTGTAACTCATTTTATGATGTCAACATTGCCCTAATACCAAAGCCAAACAAAGATGCCAAAGGTAAGTAAAATTACAGACCAATCTCTCTGATGAAGCTAGATGCTAAAATCATCAACAAAACACTTGCTAATCGTATTCAACAACACATCAAATGCATTATACACCATGACTAAGGGGGTTTCATCCCGGATATGCAAGGATGGTTCAACATAAGAAAATCAATCAAGGTAATAATGACATAAACACATCAAAAGAAAAAAAAATCACATGGACATCTCTAAACATGCAGAAAAAGCATTAGACAAAATACAGCACCCCATCCTGATAAAAACACTGTAGAAGATAAAAATAGAAGGAATCTTTCTGAACATGAAAAAGTACATATATTAAAAACCAAGAGCTAATGTCATATACAATGCTAAAAACAATAAAAGCTTTCCTTCTAAGATCAGGAACAAGACAAGGATGCCCACTACCTCCACTCCTATTTAATATTGTCTTAGAAGTAATTGCTCAAGCACTGAGGCAAGAAAAAGATATAAAAGTCATCCAAATTGGACAGACAGAAGTAAATATTTCACTATTTGCAGACAAAAGGATCTTATACATAGAAAGCCCTGAGAAATCTACAGCAAAGCTTCTACACCTTATAAATGAGTTCAGTAAAGTAGCAGGCTATAAGATCAATTCTCAAAAATCAATAGCATTTATGTACACCAATCACGAGCAATCTGAGGAGGAAATCAAGAAAAAAAGACCATTTACAAAAGTAAGTAAAAAAATCAAATACCTAGGAATAAACTTAGCTAAAGGTATAAATGACTTATACACAGGAAACTGCACAACATTGTTAAAGGCAATCAGAGAAAACTTAAGTAAATGGAAGAATATTCCCTGTTCACAGATAGGAAGACTAAGCATCATAAAGAGGTCCATCCTACCCAAACTAATCTACAGATTTAATGCAATCCCAACAAAAATCAACACAGCATTTCTTACTGAATTAGAATAACTAACTATGAAATTTATTTGGAAGGACAAGTGGTCCTGAATAGTCAAAGACATATTGAAAAAGAAAAATGAAATCAGAGGAATCACACTACCTGACTTTAAAGCATTATATAAAGCTATAGTGGTCAAAACTGCATCATATTGACACAAGGATAGACATACTGAACAATGGAACTTAATTGAGAGCTCTGATATAGACCCTCACCTATATAGTTATCTGGTATTTGACAAGGCCACCACTGGGAAAGACAAGCCTCTTCAACAAATGGAGCTTGGAGAACTGGATATCCATATCCAAAAGAATGAGAGCGGAACACCATCCCACACCTTAAACAAAAATCAACTGAAAATGGATCAAAGATCTAAATATAATAGCGAAGACCATAAAGATCTTGGAAGATAATGTAGGGAAGCATTTACAGGGCCTTATAACAGGAAATCACTTCATGAAGTTCACACAAAGTACAAGCAACGAAAAGAAAAATAGACAAATGGGACCTCTTCAAAATTAAAGCCTTTTGCACCTCAAAGGAGTTTGTCAAGAAAGGGAAAAGACAGACTACCCAATGGGAGAAAATATTTGGTAACCATAAATCTAATAGAAGATTAATTTCCAGCATATATAAACAAATCTTATATCTTGAAAATAAAAAGAGAAAATAAACATTTAAAAACGGGCAAGATATTTGTATAGACACTTCTCCAAAGAAAAAATATAAATCGCTGAAATGCACATGAAAAGATGGTCAACAGCACTAGCTATTAGGGAAATGCAAATCAAACTACAATGAGATACCATCTTACACCCATTAGACTGGTTCCCATTGAAAAAACAGAGGACTACAAGAATTGGAGAGGATGTGGTGGAATGGGAGCCCTCATCCACTGCTGGTGAATATGTAGAATGCCCCAACCATTATTGAGGACAGTTTGGCAGTTCCTCAAAAAACTAAATATAGATCTGCCATATAACTCATCAATTCCACTGCTGGGTATATACCAAGAAGAATTGAAAGCAAGGGCATGAACAGTTATATGTACACCAATGTTCATAGCCACATTATTCACTATTGCCAAAAGTTAGAATCAACCCAAATGTTCATCATCTGAAGAATGGTTTAACAAAATGTGGTATATACTTGCAATTGAATATTACTCAGCTGTAAGAAGGAATGCAGTACTAACACATGGGATAATATGGATGAATCTTGAGGACTTTATGTTGAGTTAAACAAGCCAGGCATTGAAGAACAAATATTGCATGACCTCTCTGGTATGAATTAAGCAAATTGAGCTAACTCAGAGAGCTAGAGTCTGGAAGGTAGGTTTACAGGAAATAGGAAGGGAGAAGAAGGTTGTGAGCCTACCCCCAAAATGGCAAAATCTATTATGAGGTGGAAGTGAGTAATTGTGCAGTAAGGATATTTGACAGGGGCATAAGAATATTATTGGGTTGGTCAGTGAAAACTTGACAGGGGGATAGGTTGGGAAGTAAGGGTTGGATGGTCCAAGGAATTGGAAGGAGGATTGGTGGAGGGAATAGGTGAAAACTGAGGATAAGTGGGTACATAAGCGAAACTACAATTTTGAGAAAATTCTTTTGGCAATACGACAAGGAAGCATTACTGGTTTAGGATGTTGAATGGGGGGAGGCATTTGGGACAGGGCACACCTGAGATAGTCTTCTAAGGAATGTGTGAGTAATCATTTTGTCATAGTGTGCTGTGTCACTTGGGAGAGACCCACATAATGAGTGGGAAGGATTTGGACTCCTATTCTGGGGAGGCCCAATATGCTCTCAAATAGAGGGTGGGTTTTCTTGAGAGCATGGGCAGTTTCTAATAAGGAGGACAGACTAATGTGTTCAGACCTCAGCTTTGTTGCAAGTATCAAAGTATCTTGCCCTTCAAGAAGTGAAGTCTGGTGGTCTCCGTGGGCCCCAAGGGGAGGCAGGGAGATGAATAGAAGAGATTGAAGAAGGGATATTCAGGGGCAATGGAAGTGTTCTGCATGCTCATGCAATGATGAATACAGGCCATGTTAAATTTCATCTAAAAATTATAAAAGTGTATGGTCTAAAATGTAACCCAAAATGTAAATCATTGACCATGGTTGGTAGCTATGTTTCAATATTTATCTATCAGTTGTAACAAATTTACCATCCACAAGTAAAAAGATTATTAATAGGGAAAGGGGAATAGGAGGAGGATGTTGGATATATGTGAGGCCCCTATATTCTGTATGTATCTTTATTGTGACCTAAAACTTCTTTGAAGTCAATGTATATATACATATATAAAAAGTAAGATACAGGGGAAGAAATGGAAGAAAATTGCACTGTACATATAGGACAACTGATATTACAGTGATGAAAGGAAAAATGATAAAAATAATTTATTTTATTTTATTTTTTAATGTTTTTCATTTTTTATTACCCCAATCTTTTTTTACTTTATTTTAGTTCTAGTTTCTTTAAATTATTATGTATTTTATTTCTTATGTTTAAAACTATTATTATCATTTAACTTTCCTATTAATCAAATTTGACAATATTCTTGGCTTCAGTTTTGAAGAGGTTTTGGATCACAGAAGAGTTACAACTATGGCAGGGGAGGATCAATGGGCTGGGGTCAGTGATGGGGGATAGATGGGAGGAAGTTCACCTGGGCATACATAAAAGGAATATAAATATGTTCAAATGTTTATGGAGTATTGCCATAGTGAGTGGGGATTCACAAAACAACTGAAAAATTATTGAATTCCCATCCTGGTGAGCTCTGCCACATCCTCTAATGGAACAGCAACAATCTCCCAAGTGCAGGGGTAATGACTGGTGAAGAAGAATGATCCATTGATGGGCCCTTGATGTTGGTGACTAAGCTTGCAAGCCTTTTACTCTTGAATTTGCACCTTAGCCTAGTGTTGAAGAGTGCCTAAGAGTTGCCTTGTGAAAACCTCCTTGTTGCTCAAATGTGGCCTCTCTCTAAACCAAATGCAGCATATAAATGGATCATCTTCCCACATGTGGGACATGACTCCTGGGGATGAGCCTCCCTGGCACTGAGGGATTACTACCAGGCATCAGCTGGGAATACAACTGGAACTAGACCTAGAGTAAAAGGGGTAAAATGTAAAGACTAATGAGTGCATATGGGTAAGAGACTTCAAAGTGTGTCAGAAGGTCATCAGAGAGGTAATGCTCATGCATGTCTCAGGAGGAGGTCATAAACAGCCAAGTTAGATACTACCCCAAATAGTGGAGATCCTGAGGCCTCTGGAGACACCCATTATCTTTGGTCATGGCAGACAGCTCTGGAGTTTGGTGCCTTGCCAATGGCCCTATTTTGGAGTTTGTGCTCCTGAATATGACAGAGTTGGACTCAGATGTGACTTCTCTACACATACCTCTTCTGTCCCTTTAATTTCAACCTATATTTGGTGCTGGAATTGATAGGTGTATGTCCAAGAGACTCTAATCTCTAGGCTCTCCATGTGCAACTGGGCCCTGAAATTCAGTGGAGTTACAATACTTGCTCCCCAGTTCATTGGACTCACCCAGGACAATGAACAAGGACATGATAATGGATAATGACCATCCCAAGGAACCAAGTCTACAACTGCAATCAAGAGATTCCCATCCATCTGCCCCATGGGATCAAAACCTCCTCTTTATTAGAGGTGGAGTGGGCAACACCATCCTAGAGTCCTTAGGATTGGAAAGTGAAATATGGACTAGAGTGGACTTCTGGTATTCTATTATGGACTTGTGACTCTAGCAATGGAAAAAACTATACCATTCATGTGGAGACAGTGGCCACTGGAGGTTCTGAGGCCTGGGAAAGGGAAATACAGGTAAAATATGAGGGCATTTTGGGGACTTGGGAATTTTCCTGAATGAAATAACAATGACAGATATGGGCCATTACATATCTTGCCATAACCTACAAAATTGTATGGGAGAGAGTTTAAACTGCAATGTAAACTATAATCCATGCTTAGTGTCAATGCTCTAAAATGTTTTCATCAATTGTAATGAATATACCATACTAATGAGAGATGTTAATGTGGGAAAATATGGAAGGTGTAGGAAGTGGCACATATGGGAAACCCCTATATTTTTATGAAACAATTATGTATTCTAAACAACTTTTCTTTTAAAAAAAATAAAAAACATATTTAAAAAAATAAAGATATAAGCAATATATTGACATATGCACACACTTTGTGAATTTATATAAAATCTATATTACTAAAATACACACAAGTTGTTATTGAAATTTTGTAAATGATTGGAAATGGCAAAAACACCAAAGGTGGTTGGATCCACTTGATTTGATTAGATAGAGTGTCCAATCACATGATGTTTGATCACCATAAATGCCTGCCTGGGAAGGAAACATCCTTCTCATACCCTTCCTCACTGATCCTGGAAGGAGCATTGCTTCCAGCAGAATTTACCCAGCAGCCTCCAACCTGAGATCTGCTGGTAGACAGGACTATCACAAGTGGATTTCTGGTTGATATCCATTTTGGACTTCAGTTTATCCCTCAAAGAAATAGTATGGATGGAGAAATATGTGGCAGTGTGACTTTAGGTGTTGGATTTAGGAATCTTTAATTTTTAATAGTACTTTTTTGGACATTGATAAAAATTATGTGATTCTAAATGCTAACTAATACATGAAGATTAAAATTTCCAAGGAAATTTGACTAGGACTATAACTTAGCAGTGATAGAAGGCTAGTTTGTGCCAAAAGCATTTAAAGAATAAATAATTGATTTGTTCATTCTTAGTTCAAATATATTCATATAATATTTATTAGAAACCAATGAGAAATAGGATCGTGAGGATAAAGCAGTAAATATATGCCTCCTATTGTGAAGTTCCCCATCTAATGGCAGAGAAAAGAATTTTTCAATGTTAATTAGTTATTTGTAAATTCCTTCTCTCATGTCAAATGTACCATTTAAATTTTTAAGAGAAAAACATACTTTAATCTAGGTTTAAAATATGGTTGCCACAAGATTATAAGTAGCTGCTCAGTCTCCTATTACTTGTACCTCTGGATAAATGTTGTCTTTCTTCTTCTTAATACGCTCTATTTAAATAGAGTTTCACAGAGTCTGCAAAAGCAGGTGCTGAAGTGTACTAATCTAAATTCACTATAAGTTTCATGCCTTGATTAACACAGGATCCCATTCAAAGGGAAGGTAATCATGACAGAGGAGGGTCAATGTCTCAGAAAGTGCCATCATTTTGTAAGAACAGAATGGGTATTAACTCCTCATCCTATTGAGAAAGAAGACGCATGAGGGACTTTTTCTGTATCTACATGAAATATTTTTTCTTTTCTTGTGCTTCAGGAAATCTAGCAATTAATACCTGAGGGAATTGGACATGAATCCCCATGGAGATTAGGTGAGTAGCAGGTCTATTGAGGTATTACACTCAACTTCAGTTCCACAGACTCCATAAGCCCAGACAATGAAGCCATGACAAAATTGACCAGTGGGGCAGGGGGTTTCCCAACCAAAGCAGGAGGATGTCAGTGTAAGTGGAGGCTTGGCACTCAGGAACCAGGGGGCTGCATGGACCACAGAGAGTGGGTTCAAGCATGTAATGATCTCTCTCTGTAGCCCACAATTCTCTGACCATCCAAAACTGTCCTGGTTTATGATACACCAGGCAGACATGATGATTCAGAATCTCTGAGGGGCAAATTCATTCCCTATTGTCCTGTCCACCCAGGTGATTGTCCAATAATGAAGCCACCTATGAATTTGCTTTACCCCCCTAATGGCCCAAACCTCTGCCCTGTTTCCTTAGCAATGCCACACTTGTTTTTCTCCCAAGCTTAACATTGTCCTATTTAGAAACCAGTGAATCAAAGCAGAGTAGCTGTGGTCACTAGCTGACCACAAAAGTTTGTTAACCACTTAAAGCGATTTTCCCATTCCTATTGCAGACTAAGTTTAGTAGTAGAATGAACTTCACTGAATTTTAGTTCATTATAATAGTAATTTGTACACCTCTAGGTGGGATTTAAGTATCATTTTCTCTACATGCATGATGTGTGACCAAGCATTTGGTTTTCCCTGTTAAACATATAATGCCATAGAGCCTGCACAAGGTGCAGTCCGTCCCACCTGTCAGTATCCTTAACCCAATCCTTAACTCCTCTTCTGCACAAGGCAATATGATACCACTCTACTTTTTGTTGGGGAGGCAGATCTGAGCTATCCTATCTTCTGTCCTCCACTGATTTAATAAACTTCTTTCCTTGAGTGACCAAACTCAGTGTGGTAGTCAATACTGTGGGCCTGACATGGGCCCAGAGGATCTGTGAGGGGATCCCCTAAAGCTTGGCAACCCAGTTGAGCCCCAGTGAACTCTGAGAGCATTGCTCCCTGGTGGACTCATTGAGCCCTGAGGAGGAGAGCCCCTGAGCTCAGCTCTGTGTCGGCAGAAGCACCTTGTCTTCAAAAGCTGGTATTAGGATACCTCTGCCTCTGGCACTGAGGATCCTGAAATCAGCCAGTCAGGAAGGAAACAGGCAGCACAAAAGTTCCCTGCAGCCTCAGTAAATACTGATTTTCTTATCAAAATTGTTAGTTGTTTTCTAGAGTGAGGGTTTAAGTCTTCCACTGAAGCTGTAGGTTCCTAGATTGCATGTGATCCTTGGTTTTGGTTTAGGTTTGGAGCCAGGTGGGTCTGGGATTGAAGGTTAGAGTTCTGCACCAGAATCTATCCCCTAGGTGTAGGAGACATCCCACTGGTATCCTGGTTGAGTACTAAAATTCTGATCAATAAACTTAAAGTGTAACTCAGCCTAGTACTGACAGGGAGTCACAATGGGCAATAAACAGAGGTTTGCATGAAAGAGAAGTGTAATCCTCTAGATTGTATCTTTTTTTTCTTTTTTTTTACTTTATTTTGTACATTTAATATTTGAAAATATGAACAATTAAAAATTAAAAGGTAAACACTGATGAATAAATATATACATTTCTCAATTAAATGTAATGGATACATGTAAATTTGTTGTTGTTGTTTAGTCAAACAATATGTTACACAATATATTTGGTTAATAGTAACACATTCATACAGTATTTGTCCTTTGGGCATGGGGTGATGTTACCAAGTCACAGGCCTAATAAGATCTGGTAACAAAGAAAAGAGAAGAAACTAATCCCTGATTCTGAACCCTCAGACAATGTGCTGGACTTGATCCTTGTTCCCACTGCTCCTCCAGCATCTTATGAAGAAGGAGGAGAGGGAGAGGGTGATCCTGAACTGCCATTAGGTCCTCCAGAAATGGCTTCCTGACATCTTAATCAGAGTGGTACCCAATTTGGCCAGGGAGCCCTCCCTCAGCTGGACAATTCCAATTAAGGTGGGTTCTAACTGGGATTGTTAATCAAGGCCATCCAAGAGGTTACATGTTTGTACACACTCTGTTCTCCAATTCAGACTTGTAAAATTGGAAGAATTGAGTCACAAGTTGCATGAAAGATCCCAAGAAAATGGAAAATACATTCAATTCTTATTGTAATTCATATTCCTTGTTGGGTGGACATACAGGCCATATTGAATGTGCTGTTAATTCTGGAAGAAAGGAGAATAGTGCTAGAAAAAGACAATGACCAATATAATGGCCTGGAAGGTGGAAGATTAGAGAAGCATTGAGATCAGTTCTCTCCCAGAAAAATAGAGGACAAATGGAGACTGGAAGGCTGTTCTGATGCTAAGGACACCAGGGGAAGGCTAGACAGCACCCAAAAGAGAGAAGGGTGAAGGAAAGGAGTATTGGCCAGATGGAAAAATCCCATGCTGCAGCAGTAGCTGCTGGTGTCCATTCCCCACCCTCAGAGTAAAGAGCAGGGCATCCCCTGGCTCCTGGCAGGTGGCTGCATTTGAGGGGTTTACAGGGGCCCTTTTCACCAGACAAGGGAGAGGGAGGGACATAGCCTACAGAAAATTCAGATTTTGGTGAGTGAAATTGGTTTACTGCATTGCAGGGATCTCACAATTACAGGTTGTGTGGGGCCATGATACTGTTTTACCTGAGAGCCCACTAGGAATGAAAGATAATTTGCCTTCTGAAACACCCTCCCTATTGTCCTGGGCTTGTTCTTGAGGACATAGAGTAAGGGAGGGTGTATCCAGCCAAGGGAGGAGAAGAGCTTCTGAAAAAATTTGTGGAGCTTTTCACACTCTGAAGACATCACCTCTGTCCCACCCATGAAGTTACAGTGAATGCATTCCTTCCTAGCATCCAGAGTTGGATCTAAGGTCTGCCAAAAACCACCATCTGCTGGCAGACCAGAAAATTGCATGAAAAGAAGGGAAATACATACATACATACATAGACAATCAAATGCCTTTAATGCCACCTTCCCCAAAGCCCTTGAAAACTAACCTGAACCTCATTACTGGGTACTTAGCTCTTGTTTGAGCAGTTGAACAGGGACAATTTTTAATGCATAAAACAAGTGGAACCAAGAATCAAAGAACAATGGTAGCACATAACTACTTTATAGTAAATCCCTTGGCAAGAGGGAGAAACTGAACATCAAAGTAAACTCAGCATCAGGATAAGAATCCAAGACATCAGCAAAAAATTACAAGCCATACTAAGAAAAATATATATGACTCAGGCAAAGGAACAAATCAAAGGCCCAGGTGTGACACAGGACTTGAAGCAACTAATGTATAAGGTTCATACAGATCTCCTAAAACAATTCATGGAATTGAAGGACAGTGTGGGTAAATAAATAAAAGACATTAAGAAGATACTGGGTGGCCTCTGATTTGTTGCTTCTCCCGCATGATCCACTTTTCACCATGGGATTGTTTGTTCAGTGAGGGCTACTCTGGGTTATGGAACCCTGACTTACTAGCCATGTCTGGCCATCCCAGCCTTCAGCAGTCATCAGAATGATCATTCAGCAGCCATTAACGCTAAGACAAGACACTCCAGCAGCAAAAAAATTACAACACAATGAAGGCTTAGTTAATGGTTAACATTTTCAGCGATAAAGTATTTTTTAATTAAGGTTGAGGTGAAAATCTGGCTGTAAAATCTTCATGGAGGACTCCACCCTTTCAACCCTGACTCTGGTATAATATTCTTGTTGACTGATTTATCTAATAAAAGTGTTTTGTTTAAAGTAGCTATGGTATTTGGTAAAACTTATGAGATTTAACAAGAATTTTTGTAAATATCCATTGTACTTACTGTTGTGGTATATAAAAGTTTTAATACTTTAAATCCAATAGGCTATCCTATTTCAAAATTTATATTTATCACTTTTATCACCTCTATTAAAGAATGTTCTTTGGATTGCTAAAATGAGTTAAAGCATTGGACAACATCTCTTTTAGAAGAAGCACTTAAAAATTATTTTCTTCCTTCTGCTTCTAGTAATGATTTTTAAATTTTTTTGCCCATATGTTTACACTGACCTGCCAATCCAGTGGAATGAACTTTCTTATACAGGCAGCTTTAGTGTTTCTGAAATATTTCTGACACAGGTACTTCACACAAGGCTGAATACTTTTTGTTCCAAGTATTGGATTAACAACAAAAAAGGCAAAATGTTATTCAATTCAAAAATACCTCTTATCAAAATAAAAATACCTCAAAAGCAAAAAA
>JAQZBX010103751.1:0-11026 GCA_029593785.1 Cabassous unicinctus | reverse complement strand
CTGTGTCTGCTTATCTCCCCCTTGCTGTGAGGTCTTGCCGCATCAGCCCACGGCGCCGCGCGAGCCGGCCTGCCCTCACAAGGAGGCACCGGGAAGCGAACCCGGGGCCTCTCATATGGTAAACGGGTGCTCTATCCATTGCGCCACACCCGCTTCCTGCCGTGAGGTTGCTGCATCAGCCCACCGCACCGCTCAGGCCTGTGTGCCCTCACAAGGAGGCCTCGGGACGCAAACCCGGGCCTCCCATATGGTAAACGGGGGCTCTATCCACTGAGCCACACTCGCTTCCCTCCATTCATTTTTGAAAGAGAGTCTTGCCAGATATAAAATTCTTGACTGCCAGTTGTTTTCATTTCATTTCATAAAGACTTTAAGTCTTTTAACCTTCTACCTTCTTGCCTTTATGGTTTCTGATGAGAAATTGGCACTTAACCTGACTGGGACTCCCTTGTATATAACACATTGCTTTACTCTTGCAACTTTCAGAACTTTCTCCTTGTCCTTTGCATTTGATAGTATAAGCAATATACAATGGGGTATATTTTTCTTCATGTTTATCCTGTTTGGTGTTCTCTGAGCTTCTTGGATATGTATATTCACATATTTTGATAAGTTTGCTATCATTATTTCTTTGACTATTTCTTCTGCCCCTGTTTCTCTTTTTTTTCTCCTGTTGGGACTCCCATAATGTGAATATTTGTGCACTTGTTGGTGTCTCATAGCTGTCTTAGGTTACTTTCACTTTTAATATTTCTTTTTCCTTTCTGCTCCTCAGCCTGACTCATTGCAAGTGTCTTGTCTTCTAGTTCACTGATTCTTTCTTCTGTCAGTTCCAATCTGCTCTTGAAACTATCCTGGGCATTGTTCACTTCAGTTATTGTGGTCTTTAACTCCAGTAGTTCTGCTTGGTTCATTTTAAAAATCTCTATCTCTTTAGACTCTCATATTGCTCTTTCATTGTTTTACTGATATCCCATAGTTCTTTCTCTGTACTTTCCTTCATCTCCTTGAACATTTTTTTAAGATCATTTTTTAAAGGCTCTGTTTGATATGTCCACATTCTCATCTTCTTCATTGGTGTTTTCTGTATTTTAACCTCCTCCTTTGCATGGGCCATCATTTCCTGTTTCTTTGTCTTGTACTCTTTTTTTGCACACTGTACATTTCAATATTTAAAATGTTAACTTTGGGATTTACTCCTTGGGATGTCTATTTCTTGGTTTTTTAACCAGCTGGGGATAAGACAAAGATTTTATTGAGCTTAAGCCCTCCTATCAGGAAGTTATGTACAAGGCAAATGCAGTGTGCAGTGTTTTCCTTGTTTCCTGGGCTTTTGCTAGTTATTTGTTTTGGAGTTTCCCTGTTTACAGGAGTTTGGTTGTCCCCTCTGTTTCCCAGGAGACATCTCTTTTTCCCAGATATTGAAGCTGGCATGCCTTTTTCCCAGACTGTCTGCCTCTATAGTATTTTACATTCCTGTCATTGTCTCACACTACTTTTGCTTGGAGGAAAAATCATTGGAGGATGGTCACCTCATTGAGGACTGTCCCAAGTCAGTCTTTCCCAGTCAAAACAAGTCCAGTGACCAATGAAGGGGGTGCAGAGCATCTCCAAAGTGCCCTGTGGAGGGGGTAAGGAATAGCAGGAGAAGCTTCTCCAATGGCTCCCCAAAGCTGAGCTTTCTTGGCCTGCCCAACAAATGCAGACCTCCAACTAATTGTCCCCTGCAGTCCTGAGGAAATGCTGCATGTTTAAATCTCCACTGCCTCTGCCCCTCTTTGGGGAAGGTTGAAACAATGGCTGCCACCACCTTTGTTGGGAGCAGTGTTGAAGCAATAGCTGCCTACAGAGTCAAAGTCAGTGATCCAGATTCATTAATCAAAAGCCATGATCATCTCCCCTCCTCCCCCATTCTTGGGGAAGATGATTTTTATGTCCTTTTCTGTCACTAGCCAGAGACAGGACCCTACAGTGGCCTGCTGCAAGAGTGGGGAATGGGTCCCGGTAGCAGCCTGGCATGGAGAAAGCAATCTACAGTTATTTAATGTAATTTTTCAGCCTCTTCCTCCTGCTCTTCCCTGGATGTTGTACAATGTTCTTCTGGCCTCTGGAGCTTTAGAATAGTTGTTTCAGGCCATTCCTGTCTGTATAATAGCTGTTTTAGTGGAAAGAAAGAGTCCTGGAGCTCCCTACTTTAAAATGTTATTTAAACTACTTTAGATCACAAAGATGGAAAATTCCTTGACTTAAAAAATGAAGTTTGCACTATCTTAATATCAAAGCCTGATAATCACAGAAAAGACCATTAATAGACCAATTTTACTTATGAATCTGATATAAAAATCTGAAAGCATTAGTACAACAAGTTCTGCAATGTATTGAAAGACACTGAATATATGCTCTATTACAGGAGTTCAAAGATGCTTCAACACCAGGAATTCATTACAATATTTGTCAACAAAATATCATATCAATATCAACAGATTCTGAAGAGGCATTTGATAATTCAGTCATTCTACTAGTAAGTCAAAGTAAAATTAGATTAGAAGAACACTGCCTTAGTGTAATAAAGACTATTTAAAATGTATAGCAAATACCAGACCACAGGATGAAATGCTTAAGTCTTTTCCATTAAAAACATTGTTTGTTAAGTACCAGCTTCTACAATAAAGTAGGAAAAAAGATAATTAGTATGTGGTATAAAAGAGAAAAATTAGTATTATGGCATATAAGAGAAAATTTATTTTCAGTGATATGATTACCCAAGCTAAGAAAAAAAGCTAAGAAATTCTAGTTAAATAAGGTGGTAGAATGAAAAGAGAATTTGGAAGGTAGATGGGGAGAAAATTATAGAGAGGGTGAAAAAGAAACAACCTAAATCTATAGAGTAATAGATGACTCAATTCTGATACTCCAACATTATGGAATTTTATGAGGCTATATGGAAAGTCAATTCTATGTTTTGGTTTGGAAGGATATCCATGATGTATCATTAAATGTTAAATACAAATTTAGAGTGATATATTAAATGTGATGCATTAAAAACTATATATGTATTTATATAAGTTTTTATGAACATGGAGAATGGTGTGAAGGATACTTGATTGACTGGTAATAATAGTAATCTGGTGGGTAGAGGAGCAGTGTGATGATTTTATCTTTACATATCTTTGCATTATTTCCCTAGTTACAATGAACATAAAATTCTTTTGTAATTAAATCCATGTATTATATTGAAAAAATAATTGTTTAAAATTTTAAATTGCTGATTTGGTAAGAGCACTTGAAAAAAAGTTCAATCAGAGAATGGTGCCAGTGCTTGCAAAAGAACCATAAATTCAACTAGGCACACACATTTATTTTAAATTTTAAAAGAAACTATTTTTATGAGCAATTTTAGATTTATAAAAAAATTGAGATGATGGTAGTACAGAGAATTCCCATATACCCTTTACCCAGTTTTCTCTATTGTTAACATTTTATATTCATGTGGTACATTTGTCACAGTTAATAAACAAATATTGATACATTACTGTTAACTAGAGTCCACATTATATTTAGATATCCTTAGCTTTCTCCCTAATGTCCTTTTTTGTTCCAGAATCCCATCCAGGTACGAGATTACGTTTAGTTGTCATGTCTCCTTAGGCTCCTCTTGGCTGTGATAGTTTCTCAGATGTTCCTTGTTTTTGATGACTTTTGTGATTTTTGAGGAATACTGGTCATGTGTGTTGCAGAGTGTTCTCAGTAGGGATTTGTCTTATGTTTCTCATGATTTCTTGGGGTTATGGATTTTGGGATGAAGACCACTGAGGTAAAGTGCCATTCTCATTTTATATATATATATATATATATACATACACACATACATACACACACTGATTCTTTAACTAAGATAGCTGAAGAGATAATTTATTATACTTGTGTTACCATTGGCCACAACTGAGAACAGAACTATTCCAAAATGTCACAGATGCAGGGCAAAGGACAAAAAGTGACTGCTTTGGTATGAGCAAGATGTGTCTTTCAGAGGTGTTAATGGAAGCTGGACAATTTTGGAAGTTCTAGATCCATTGTGAGAAGTTTTAGATAGTAGCATATAGTCAATAACTTGTACAAGCCTCTGAGGCCTCTGGCATTCTATATTCCTGCTCCCATGGTCTCCATGGGTGCACATGCTAATGGTTTACTTGGACCTCTGCCTCATCTTTCTTCAGCCTCTACATTTGCTACTTCCTCCACTTAGCTGTCATGGCATGGAGGTTTCTAGCAAAATGGACTTAAGGCCGAGAGAGCTAATCACCTAATATTAAGGGTCCAAGCTACCAATATGGCTTATCACTAATGAGGTTAACCTCGAACACCTGGCTTGAGATATTGTTCGTTAAGTTTTCCACTAAAAATGTACTCTTTTTTCTCCCTTGCTTTCCATACTGTACTCTTTGGAAGCAAGTCACTTCCAAAATATAGCATACTTAAAGTGTGAAGAATTATGTTCTGCCTCCTTGATGACTCTCTACATAAATGATTTGGAATTGTTTTGCATGAGATATTTGTCTCTTCTCCCTTATTTATTTATTTATTTATTCAATCATTATTTACAGAAGTGTGGAGCCATGGATATTTACCTTATACTTTGTGTCATAATCCAATACTACTTTATTTTCTTGCTCAAGATTTTCCAGATTTGGCCATTGCAAGTTCTTTCAGTTAGTTTCTCTCTCTCTCTCTCTCTCTCTCTCTCTCTCTTTCTCTCTTTCTTTTAGAAGGTATTGGGGATTGAACCCAGGACTTGTACATGGGAAACAGTCGCTCAAACCATTGAGCTACATCCACTTCCCTATATCTTTTTGACATAACTCCACCTTACTTTCTGGCGCTGCAAATGCTCTAGGCTCATTTTTATATTTCCTGCCTGATTCCTAGAATAGCCATTTCTCCAAGGAGCCCTTGTTCTTTTTTTTATTGGAAAATGGTATTAGAAACCAAGATTTGGGTGCTAAGTATGCTTGTTGTTACTTTGGTGTTATTGCTTCTAAGCCATCTTCATCAGTTGACTGAACAAGGAAATATATGTGTATCATAATCCATGTATACGCATACATTTTCTATAGATAGATTTACATCTGTCTCTATGTTAACCTACACATGAGTTCATACTGATGTCTCTAACTCTACTTCATTACCACATGATTCATTCTAGCCTCCTCCTTTTTGATTATCTGTAACCTCCCATTTCAACAGTGAGAAACCTGGCCACCACCACCTGCCATCCACTTACTCATTTTCAGTACATATGTGTAGCAGTAATAGAATTGTTAACCCATACCCTTGTGGGAAACAGCTTTATCAACTAAAGTATAGCTTATGTTCTTTTGCCTTTAATCTTACAGACTTCATTTCCAAAGTCATTTGGGTCAGCATCTTTACCCTCATCCCCTGTACTTGTTTTATTAATTTGTTCATTTGTGAGTATGTGTGTGTTGTTGTTGTTTTAATCACTGTATTTTCTCAGATCTGTTCTTACCTCAGGTCAATCATTGTAGAATTTCAGACAAAAGCTGGGTAGGTTCTGTACTTTTCTAGGACTTGTCAAAATTAGAGACGTCCTTCCAATTTGGGATAGTCTACATGTTGAAACTGTTTTATTGCAAAAGAAACCAATATAAATTTTCAATGTCCCTTTATTCTATTTCAAGTACAGTGATAAGCAAAATCCAGATATTCCCTGTACTGTTCCTGCCCTCTGCTTGAAGGTGGGATTCTTTAATATTCCAAATGTTCTGGAGTTCCAGAAGTAGAGAAGAATGACAACTGGTTTGCTCAACACCTAAACAAAGTCTCTTCTAGCAGGTATGGGAAAATGCTCAGAAGGGGTGATGGAATTCTGATCCCTTTTATTACTTTCCTCAGGGAAGAAAAAGTGGGGCCCATCATGACACCCATTCATAATCTTCTTAACTTATTTGGGGACACTGAGGGCAAATTTCTCTGTATCCTTCATAGAAACAGAAAAAAAAAAGAGGCTGATTTCTAAACACAGGCACTTTTAGCTGAAGATTTACATACCATTAGAAGTGCTCTTCCCCTGCAGCCTATCTTCTGGGATTTGACAGTTCCTTCAGTAAGATCAAGAGACAACAGTCATAGTCTGTTAATCTCACCTCCTTTCTATGTGAAGGGGGAAAAAATCATTACATGGTATAGATAGATATTTCAAGTTTCCCAAATGAGATTTTTATGAAAGTTTCCCATGAGGCATTGATCTCTCTATACTAAAAAATCATTCATAAAACAAACAAAGTACTTTCAGGGTCAACTAAATAGTTTTGTGGATGAACTCACCCACATATTGAAAAGTTCTTGAGTTTAAAATTCCAGTTAGGGAGTCTTGGGAATAGCACAATAGAAAGTTTGGGGATTAGCCTGTTCATGCTCTTACCATTCTTAAAACTATCCCTTTAGGAATGTATTTTAAAGTGATTTTTCAGTCGGTTGTGCCATGAGCAAATTCATTTTCTAGGAAATTCCCTAAGAAATTGGCAATCAATTTCAATATCTACAGAGATGATCTTGCTAAAACTTCAGTATTAGTTACCCCTGGGAGAATTATCTCTTGAGATGATAAAGGATAGGTTATTTTCCATGGCTATCCTAGTAGGATTGTTACCATGGTGGTTATCGGCTATGCTTGTGTGGCAGTTTGAAATTACTTTATGAATCCCAAAAAGAGAAAGATTATGTTTGTAGGCCTATCCACTCCTTCGGGTGTGTGACCTTTTTCAACTGGACTACCTCAGTGAGGCGTGACTCAGGTCGAATCTCCACCCTCTTGCCGGGTCTGATAAAAAACTGAGACACATAGGAAAAGAGAGCTCTACCATTTTCTATCCTGCCATGTGACAGAAAGGAGAGGCTCAAGCAGCTGAGGCCCTGGGGAGAGATGCGCTATTTGTCTAATAGATTGCAGCTGAAATAGGGGAGAAAGCAGAACAGCTGAGCCTAAGAGGAGAGGCCCAGTAAGAGAGAAGCCCTAGGCCTGGTTGCCCTCAGCTGAGCTCTGGGAGAAAGTACAGTCCTGAGGGGAAGGAGAGACCAGGCAGAGATCGCCCGCCATCGTGCTTCAACATATGGCAGCTGACTTGGGTGAGAAAGCACCTCTTATGGTACCTTGAGTTGGTCTCTTCACAGCCTGGGAACTGTAAGCTTTTACCCCAAATAAATACCCTTTATAAAAGCCAACACATTTCTGGTACTTTGCATTGGCAGCCCTTTGACGAACTAAAACAGCTTGTCCACAAAGTAGCCCTTTAAATGCCCCTTAGGGACCATTTCTACATTTCTGTTACATACATTACATACTCTCCAAGGTGACAATGAATTTTAACTGATATCTGTGCCTCCAGAATTCATACCCATTGACCTTACTATGTCCCTGGAGCAACAATGAAGAAATCTGATATCTCTGTCTCAGAAAGCAACACAGATTCATCAATAGGATTTGTATTAGTTTTGTCAAATATATATAGTATTTTTAAATATATTATAATACATAATAGCTATACATACAATCATACATAATAACTGTACCTATATATATAAAACTATAACATATATATCACTTTTTGCAGAGAGCGTCCATCCTTTTCTACCGTTCATGACCAGAAACATGGTATTACTCCAAGCCTTTGGTCAAATATTACCTTCATAAGTCTGAAACACCATGATACACTAAAATATTTCATTGTTTTCCTCTCTTGTTAGGTAAACAATGCAAAAAATACTTTTTCTCAAATAAGTCACACCAAGATTTATGTATGCATTACTTAGTAAGATATATTTCATATTATTGCAATGTATGAGCTATATAATATTTTGTGATATTTTATCTACAAATTGTGCCATATTCCTGTTTAATACTGCTGTTATAAATAAACAAGGACCTGCCCTTTGAACATGCCTTACATGAGGTAATGGAGTTGTATTTGGACCTTACAGCCTACATTTCTGCTCTGAGAGATTATGAAAAGGGTAAGAACATGTCCTCCTTTGAGGTAGTACAGCATAAACAGTAGCGTGAGCAAAACAAATTGTGCTGGTAACCTAGCAAGCACCTTAGAATAGACATAGTTTCTGTAGAAAAGCACATAGCCCTGTCGAGTTTAATATTAACCAGACCTTTTACTTCTCTTTCTTTGTAAAGGAAATGTATGACGTATCCTTGTAATACTTCACCTATTACCTACTCTTACTACTGTGAAACTTAGAGGCACGAGGCACAATATGTACCTTAAATGTTAACCAGAGCAGAAAAACTGGAAAATCTCCCCAAACTCCTTCCCAAGGATGATGAGTTTTTGATAAATTTTCTTTGTTTCAAATCATGTCTATGATTAATTATCTGTTTCAAACCTGTATAAAATCTGTAAAAAAAAACCTTGATTGGGAGGCAGTTTTGAGACTGATTAGATCTCCTGTCCTCTGCCAGCTAATAAAACCCGTTTTCCTTCCCAGCCTAGTTCGGTGTGTCTTTCTACCACACTGAGTGATGAGCCCATGGACTTTTCCAATCTCTTTCAGCAGATGCCTAGTTATACATAAAAGTCTCTGTGTCATCTCTCTCTCAAAAGGGTTGGTTATTGGAGTTCCAGATCTATGTGTATATCTGAAACAGAAGAAGAAATCTCACTAAATAGCACTGAAAACATTGTGGCAATATATGAATGCGGTTTAATATTTTTCTGGGAAGAGGATAAAGTGGCAGAATACGTTTGGGTGGTGTTTAGCATTCTTTTGCTGAAACTTTCACCTCATTTCTTACTTTAAAAGAAGCTTCATTGAATGATTTCATGAATATATCATTCTTGAAATAATGGAATTATATAGATATAGAACCAAATTAGTGGTTGCCAGAGGACAGGGCCCCAAATGTGGTGGGTGTGGCTCTAAAGTTGGAGCACAAGGGCGTTTCCTTTGTGGTATCTTCATTGTGGTGAGGGTTACATGAATCTACAAGTGTGACAAAATTTTGTGGCTCTATACACTGTAACAACACACAAATAAACACTTGCAAAAAAGTGGTGAAATCTGAATAAAGTTTATAGATTTTACCAATGTCCATTTCCTGGTTTTGATATTGTTATAAGATGTTATCATTGGGGAAGCAGGGTGAAGGGGACACTGGACTCTCTGGACTATTGCAACTTCCTGTAAGCCTAGAATTCCTTCAAAATAAAAGGGGGGGTGGACGAACTTAGCCCACAGAAGGGAGTCACCTTTCACTCTGGCAAATGCATAAACACATGAATACCTAGATAAAAACCAGTGGGGTAATGATGAAAATTTTAGTAAATGGTCTTGAGGAAAAAAGTAAATTTCATCTGGAAAAAGAGAAAATTAGATCTATACCGTATACCTTTCACTGAGATAAGCTCCATGTGAATCAAAATCCAGAAGCTGTAAAGCAAAAAACAAATCTATTTGAATTTACTTGAATTGGCTTAAAGGAACCCTAGAAGGATATACAAGAAACTAATAACATTACCTGAAGGAGATGGAGGATATGTGAATGAATTAGGATGGATGGGATAGGCTGGACAAGATTTTCAATGTATAAATTTGAATAGATATTTATACTACACAAATGTTTTACATGTTTTTAAAGTTTGAAATAAAAAATAGAAGCAGCAACATCTCCTGAGATTTATAGTGCAGTTATACTCAATTTCCGTTTCAGGATTCACAGGAAAAATTCACTGGTGCTTCCTTAGGTCTAGGGAAGGGACTATATTCAGCCTCCATTAGGATGCCCTTAGACCAGTTAACTATGGGCAGGGCTAGGTCATGCTACACAGATGTATTAGCCTCTTTGCTAACCATGTGGAGGGAGTGGGTTGGCGTGAAGTAGGGTGGGTGTTGGCATTTCCTGGGCAGACAATAGTATATAGATCCAGTATCTTTGGTACATATGCTAGCTTTTATTACCGTGTGTAAAGCACAGCAATGTCAATACGTGCTTGGTGAAATATGTGTGGATAGACAATAGGCATCAAAGATGTGTTGGGGATCAGAGAGCAAGAGGCATGTCATAGGAATTCATAGACACTGATTGAGGTGAAAACTAAATTTGTCAAATTTATTTTATAACCCTAGAATGACATCACAGAATCTAGGCCTTATAGTACACCTAATCCTACTTGCTTTTCTGCTGGAGCATTCCTGTCATATGGTCATTTGGACTTCACATGAATAGTTCTTGTGATGGGAAATTCCGTATTTGACAAAATTATCCCTTCTACAATTGGTTGGCAGTAATTGTTTCAAAACTCTTCCTCATATTCTCCCTAAAGACTTAATTTCAATCATAATTATGCAGAGATACTCATTGAAAACCTATTCCCCTTTTTAATGAAACATCTCAAATATTTGAGGGCAACTATTATATTCTCATAAGTTATCCCTTTTCCAGCATAAACATCTACAGGCCTTTGCATTGTTCCCCACATGACTTGGTTTCCAGGCCCTGCATAATCTTTATTGCTTTCCTTTGACACAATCCAGTTATCATGAAAAACGTGTTTCTCATAATTGAACACTATACCAAAGACACAGTTTGATTAATGTGTGTTATGCTAAGGTCACTCTTTCCCCTCTCTTTAACTCAACACTTCTATTAACGGAGTTTAAGTCTCGGATTCTAAAAGTCCCAGACTTAACATCTTAGGCAGTCAAGTCAGGCTTCTTGTCTCCTAATATTTTAGCAGACAATCTCTCGAGATTGTTTAGCTTCTTTTTCACACTGTCTGTTCCAGTCCAGTTTTCCTCAGGGTGTAACTTCAGCAGGTGAGTCTCAGAGGAAGAATGTGCATTTCATTTTATAATTTTAGTTGTGGATTTTTCTGAATCATGATTCTTGTTTTCAAACTATTAGCTATATCCTACACCCTAATTGTTGGAAAATTTAATCAGCCTGCTATAAAAGTCCTCATCTTACATACTGATACCAATGATCAACAGGACTTTTTTT
>JAQZBX010103750.1:0-11024 GCA_029593785.1 Cabassous unicinctus | reverse complement strand
AAAAAAAAAAAAAAAAAAGAAAGAAACTGGGAGAATAAATGGAAGACAATGTCACTGTACATATAGGACAACAGACCTTACAGTGATGAAAGGGAAAGTGTCATCATTGTTTTTAGTTTTTTAAAATCATTTTTATTATCCCAAATTTTTATTTTTAAATATCTTTTTGATTTTTACTTCTTATTTTTAAAATTATCAGTGTGATTCATTTTCTTATTAATCATATTTGACTATTTTATTGCCTCCATTTTTGAAGAAGTTTTAGATCACAGAAGGGTTACAACTGTGGCAGGGAGGATAATTGGTGAAGGGTGTCAGTGATGAGGGATACATGGGAGGAAGCTCATCTGGGCATAAATATAAAGAAATATGAATATAGTCAAATGTTCATAAGGCATTGTCACAGTGGATGAAGTATCACAAAATAATCAAAGGAGTATCAAATTCCCATTCTGGGACTCTCTGCCGCATTGTCTAACAGATCAGCAAGAATCCCCCAAGTACAGTGGCAATGACTAGTGAAGAAGGATGTTCCATTGACAGGCCATTGATATCGATGACTGTGCTTAAGAATCTTTACTCGTGAATTGAAAACTTAGCCTACTGGGATCCTTCTTGTTGCTCAAAGGTGGCCTATTTCTAAGCTGAACACAGCATACAAATACAATATGTTCTCCCCAGCATGGTAAATGACTCCTGGGGATGAGTTTCCCAGGCAATGAGGGATTACCACAAAGAAACAACTAGCAATGTAACTGGAAAAGGATCTTGACCAAAAGGGGGAAATGGTAAAGACAAATGAGTATATATGATTAAGAAACTTCAAAGTGAGTCAGGAGGTCATTCCAGAAATTATGCTATGAACGTCTGAGCAGGATCACTTTGACTGCCAAAGTAGATACTACTCCAAATAGCAAAGCTCCTTAGGGCTCTGGAGACAGGAAACATTCAGACATTATAGTCAGGGCAGATATCTTAGGAGTTTGGTGCCTTGTTAATGGGCCTTACTTTGGAATATATGCTCCCCAGAGTGACAGAGTTGGACTCAGTTCTGGTTTCTGTACACATTTCTCTTCTGTTCTTCTATTTGAACCTATAATTAGTCCTAGAGTTGGTAGGGGTATGTCCAAGGGACTTAAATCTTTGGGCCATCCCTGTGGCCACTCTACCCTGAATCTCATCAGAGTTACAACACCTCCTCTCCAGTTCATTGGTCTCACCCAGGACAACTAACATGGAGGTGATGATGGAGAGCTACCATACCAAGGAAATGAGAAAGTCTACAACTGTAAGCAAGAAAGTCCCATCCATTGGCCCTATGGCATCACAGTCCCTCTCAGTTAGAGATGGAGTGGACATCACCATCCCAGGATCCTCAGGATTGGCGATTGAACTATAGACTACAGTAGACTTACTGGTATTCTACTACAGACTTATTGTGATTATAGCAATGGAAAAAAATCTTATCATTGATGTGGAGGCAGTGGCCACTGAAGGTTCTTAGTGCAGAGAAAGGGAAAAACAGGAGTGATTTAGGGGCATATTTGGGACTTGGGAGTTGTCCTGAATGGCATTGCATCTACAGATACAGGTCATTATTAACTTGTCATAGCCTAGAGAATAGTATTGGAGAGAATGTAAATTACAAGGTAAACTTTAATCCATGCTTAGTGGCAATGCTCCAAAATATGTTCATCAATTGCAATGAAAGTACCTTACTAATGAAGGATGTTGTTAATGTGGGAAAATGTGGGAGGTGTGAGGAGCAGGGCATATGGGAATCGTATATATTTTTTATGTGACATTTGTATAATCTAAGTACCTTTAAAATATAACAAAAAATAGAAAAAAATAAAAGTAGGCATCAGGGCACCTACAAAGAAAAAAAAAAAAACCCAAAAACTAATCACACAATCTAGAAAAGAAGTCCTGCCTTATCAGTAACTACTTGAATTTAAAAGGATTAAACTCTCCAATCAAAAGGGAGAGATTGGTTGATTGGATAAAAAGTCATTGTTCACCTATGTGCTTGTTACAGGAGACTAACCATAGAAGGAAAGACACAAATAGGTTGAAGGTGAAATGATGGAAAAATAGTCTACCCAATTGGAACCAAAGAGAGCAGGGATGGCTATACTAATATCAGAGTAAAATAGAGTTTAAGCCAAAACTGGTATGAAAGACAAAGAAGGATCTATTATACAATAAATATAACATTGCATTAACAAAAGGATCAATTTACTTAGAATATATAACAATTATAAATGAATAAGCAGGGATGACATCATTTTTATATAGAAAATCCCAAAGAATTTTCAAGAAATGAGTAGACCTAATTCACAAATTCAGCAACATTGCAGTGTACCCAATGAACACATAAAGATTATTTGAGTTTCTACATACCAGTAATGAAAAAAACAAAACTGCAAAATAATGAAACAATTCCATTTATAATAATATCTTAAAGAATAAAATATTTTAGAATAAATATAACAAATTGGTAAGAGATGAACACTGCAATTGATAAAAACAGCTGAAAGTAATAAAAGACTAAATAAAGGCAGATACAGGACATTGTATATCTTGCCATAACCTACATAATTGTGTTTGAGAGCTTGTAAACTACAATGTAAACTATGATCCATGCTTAGTGGCAATGCTCCAAAATGTGTTCATCAAATGCATTGAATGTATCAGAGTAATGAAGGATGTTGTAAATGGAAGGAAAGGTGGGCAGTGTGGGGAGCAGGACATATGGAAATCCTCTATATTTTTATGAACATTTATGTAATCTAAATATATTTTTTTTAAAATTAAATTATAAAAAAGATCAAATAAATGGCAAGATATGCCACATTCGTGGATTGGAGATTTAATATTGTTAAGATGACAATACTACTCAAAGTAATCTACAATTCTTTGTACACCCTATAAGAATATCCAGAAGACTTTTTAAAAGCAGAAATGGAAAGCCAACCCTGAAGTTTATATGGAATCAGAAGCAGCCCCATGTAGCCAAATGATCTTAAAAAAGAATAATGATATTGAGGTTTCTCACCTCCTGATTTAAAAACTTA
Organism: Cabassous unicinctus; assembly: GCA_029593785.1. Taxonomy (NCBI): domain Eukaryota; kingdom Metazoa; phylum Chordata; class Mammalia; order Cingulata; family Chlamyphoridae; genus Cabassous; species Cabassous unicinctus. The sequence continues at coordinate 7,947 of JAQZBX010103750.1, read as the reverse complement.
CTACAAGGACACAGTTATCAAGACACTGTGATATTGGTATAAGGATAGACATATAAATCTTCTGGTCCTACCCCACACCACACCATACAAAATTTACCAGATGATAATGCAGTGCTGGGGCTTCTTGAAGATGAAATGATGCAAAAATAGGGAACCATGCACAGGATGAAGTAGACACCAATTTTAGACCACAACCACTATGTGATCCTGTGATTCCAATAGGTAGAATAAGTTGCTATTCCAGCCAGGGAGGGAAGAAAGAGTGACCTTGCTGACCACCACTCCAAGCAACCCCCTTGGTGTGTTTGTGATTCCCATTCACTCAAAAGAACTGTTTGTCTATGAGTCCTGGCTCCCAGAGGGAGGATGCTTCCAGCAAGGGACACAGAAATGACTCCCATGAATCTTAGAGCTGCATGTGCAGCCTGAGAAATGGAGACATTCACATAGCAGGTCACTTTATAATATGAAGATCTGAGATCCATGTAATACCATGATCGTTGCAATCGGTGCAATTTAGTAGAGTGTTTTTATTGTGTTTTTAATAAATCAATTTTATTGATACATATTAATGAACATAAAATTCATCCAAAGTTTATAATCAGTGGTATTAGCTATAATCACATAATTGTGCATTCATCACTTCAATCATTATTAGAGCATTTTCATTATTTCATTAATAATAAACAAACAAACAAACAAGAAACTCCTCACCTCTCTATCTCTCTATGCTTGCCCCACTGTACATAGCTGCTGTTTCTGGCTATTCCAACCTAAGTGTATAACCAATGGCTTATAGTATAATCACAATGTTGTACATTTATCATCTCAAAAATTTTAGAAAAATTTCATTACTCCAAAAAGATAGACTCCACTCTGCTTAGCATTCCTTCCTCAGATCTACATAACCACTAATTTCCTTTCATCTTTATAAATTGCTTTATATTTACATTTTATATAAATGACTACATATACAATATGTAGTACTCTGCATCTGGTCTCCTTCACTTAGTATAATGTTTTTTTATTGTCTGATATTAACATTTTATACTATTAACTTATATTTGTTCAGCTTCAAAGAAAAAAGTTCTTATATATGCAATTTTATTTAAATTCATATTTCATATAATAAATTTATTTTTCTCATAATATATTTAGTTTATAATAGGGCAATCAAACAGTATTTTTTCTTCGTGTCTGTATTTTTAACCAGGAAAGCTCTAGCTATGTTTCTGATTTCCTTTCATATTAACTTCTGAGTCCCTTGGGTCTAAGATGTAATGCCTTATAAATTTTCTTAAACCATATGAATTCTTAGCATTGAATAGTACCTTAAAATATGGTTGTTAAATCAAATGACAAATGCTGCATTCCAAACAACTGACCTGACCTGAAATGTACCACTCCAAAACTGCTGACTTTAACATGAACCCATCGTCCCTAAATCAAAATAAATGCAGACATTGATTTGAACTCTTTGGACACTAAAGGTGTTTCCAAATTTGTGAGAATTTTGAAAGAAAATAAGCCATAAACAATCTTTAAGTTAGAATAAACTTCACTGCTATATGCCCCATTAGATGATAATCTGTGATTCAAAAACTGCAGTCTTAGAAAGCAGCTGGACATGGAGCCATGGAAGTATCGTGGGCTAGATGAGATGGTATCCCACAAAATCAGACTCAGGAGCTCTGACATTTTGTGATATATCATGAAAGCTAATAGAAAATAAGATTCACATTCAAACATTCAAACTTAAGACTGCAGAAGTAGCTAACACACCAATCAGGAAATTTCCATTTTCCATCAATTCACCTACCATTTCTAATATATAAAATATGCATACCCTCCACCCATTCTTCTTGCCATCTACAAGGTAGTTTCTTTTGCTTTTCTTCCCTCCTCTTCTCAGGTCCTCTAAACATAGTCTCCCAGTTATATGACTCCAACTGAGTAAAGAGAATGCACTGTAAGTGATTACCTTAATGGTTATATTCTAGAACTTTAGTCTCTATCTGGTCAACACAAGGCTTTCTCCTGGATCTGAATCTTCACTGTCACAAGATTGTACAATGAAGGAGTAAACTAGCACTGATTTTTTTTAAAAAACACAACCAAATGAATGAGATAAGGTTGAGTAGAAAGCAGATAAAAACATTGAGAATGCTGGTAACTCCTAAGTCCTCAACTGAGAGGCAGAAACACCAAAAATATGCATTTACTCCCATGATTTATTTTCATTTTTAACACTAATCACCTCTGTTATTAATACTGTTATTATTGTTAACATACTTTATTCTGTAGCTACAATAAAATCAAAGAAGATAGTAATGGACAAGTACAGGTAATCATCTGGTCCGAGTCCATCAAGTTAAGGAAATAACTGTATGTCTAAATTGTGAGGTGACTTTCTCAAGGTTCCATAGCTAATTGGCAGCTGACCTGAAATGAGAACTTAGGAAATATTCTTGTGCTTTTTAGTGTTGCTTCTCTAGCATATTGTTTTTCTTTTTCTTTTTGCACTGATAAGTGGAATAAGAAAGACAAAATCTAAATATAGAAATCACCAACTTTGGGTGATTTCAGACTTTGTCCCCAGCCTACCACATTCAATTCATCTTGGAAATTCTCAATATATATATGTAATTTTACATATATCGTTACAAACATATATTCATATAGTTATAACAACCATACATTGATACATGATGGAAGGAGCCTCAGAACACTTGAATTTTCTTTTTATACAATTCAGTAAGTATTAATTTTCTATGAGAAGTTTGCATAAAATTTAAAATTAATGAAATAGAATAGATAATATTACCCTGTATCTTAAAGTATTTTCTGAATATTTTGTCATTAGAAAGAAATCACTACATGATGAACACAAACACTGGACCAGAGAAAACATAAGTATAAAACCAGGCTGAAAAGAGGTACCTAAAATAGAAGGTATTCTATTGGGCACTCTACTTTTTGAAGTGTTTTATGAAGAGAAAAGTTTAATTGAAGGAGCCCAGAAAGACAGAAGAAGAGTCATTCATGCTGAACTCTAAACTATCAGCATTAAATGCTGACAGCAGGCATGGTTAGATCCCGTGGTGATGGAGAACACACTAGAGAATACATTGAGACTCAAGGTTAATTTTAATGTGGAAAGTGGTCTCAATGGCCTCCTCACTTGCAGCAAGCTTAGTCTTCATGAAATAGGTAGAAAATTGCTAGGGTACTAGTAACTGTCATCTATTCCCCATCCCATTCTCCAGGTAAAAATTAAAGCCAGTCTCCAATCCAGACAACTTCAATTGCTGTGGTGTCTTGGAGGTAGGTCATTCACACAGGCTGTCACTAAATATGGGTTGAAATAAGAGAAAATCATTTTGAAAAGCAGGAACCTAAGTTATATCATTGGAAATAGCTAAGATTTGGAAGAATGAGGGAAGAAGTGACATATTCCAAACAGAGAGGACAGTATGAGCAAATCTACAGTGGTAAAAAATTAAAAAGTGAGAAATAATTAATTCAGGTCATTAAAATTAAAAAAATATATCTAGCACTGTGGAAGGCAAGGTAGTCAATGGAGAGAAGCAAGATCTATCATACTGAAAGGCAAATTACATGGGTCTGACTGTTAGAAGCTGAATGGAAGCCAAAAAAATGATGGTCTTTCTTATAGGTGTTGGACTCTGTATTGGTGTTGCCTAATGAAACACATCTGACAGGATATATTTGTAAATCTTTTGATACATTTATAAGAATTGTCTCACACAACTGTGGGGATGGACAAGTACAAATTCTAAAGGACAAGACGCAAGCTGGGAATTCATATGAAGGTTTTTCATGGATTCCCCAGGAGAAGCTGACTGGCTACATAGAGATAGATATTCTCACTTCATTCTGCTGAAGCCTTGTGCTGATTGGATGAGATATCTCTCATTGTTGAAGTCAGTCTCCTCAGGTGATTGTAGATGTAATCAACCATAGATGTAATCAACTTATTGATGATCTAATTCCATGAAATGTCCTCACAGAAACTATCACACCAATCCATCCTTGACCAAACAACTGGAGACCATAAGCTGGCCAAGTTGACACATGGACTTTACCATCCCAGGCTAGGAGTCAAGTCTCATGAATCCTCCCAATATTGTTTGCTTTTATCAAAATTAGAGGACATTTGCTATATCACTTCTATTGAAAAAAACAAAAAAAAAATGGAACAACATGGAAGTACAGATCATTTGGGTCAAGGAAAATATTACTAAGAAGTCAAGGCATATGGAAAAGCATGGTAGAAGCTCAACACAATCAAAGTTAACCTGTTTTGCCACTGCCCTACTAGGGAATGACTCAAACCTTCTCTTCCTTCCCTGCTTTTACAAGGTGCCCTGCTGTACCAATGCTTCCAAGATTGATCTTTCTATGTATGAAACAACTACAGGAAATGTTCACAGACTGGAAAGTGGTGAGAAAATGAATAAAGCATGAACCACTTCTAAAAGGATAATGTTTTTACAGAAATGTACCATGATTAGCTAGGGATTTAGGAGAATAATCTGGAATTCAGTTATATCAGCTGAAAAGTCAAGAGGAACTCACAAATAATGAGTGATCATTTAACTGGTATGGATTTTATTACTCACTGCTATTGTTGAGAAGTAAATGCACAGGCATACTACTATCATGCCTGCTTTACAGAAAGAAAATTGATATTCAGAGATGGCAATGATCTGAAAAAAATGGCAAATAAATATGTAGTGAGTAGTCTACCTGTACAAGTCACTTTGGGAGATGCTGAAATGATTAAAGGGATATACTCACCCTAAGTAAATGAAACTCACATATAAATATATTCCATCCCTTTTCTTCAAAGTGATCAAGACCAGCATGTATATTTCCCTTACTCAAAGTTAGGGATCTCTGTGTTTTCAGAAGCCTGAAAAATGAATATATATAGATAATGAGGACAAAAATTTTTATTGTTTGGAGTTTTCAATATCAGGCATGGTATATCATCATATAGAGTAGCCATTTGCAAGAGAATAACAGATGGGAATGAAAATAGGATCAAATATAATATGTAAGTGAATGAATGAAAGTCTAAATAGATTGGGTGCATTTATTTTTAAAATTATTTAATATTAATAACAATTACATAACGATATGAAGTATTCTTGGGTGATATGAAGAAAGAAAATTCTTGGCAATCCAAGTATTTAAATGTAGTAGGAAAGAGAATACTTAACTATATTAAAGGATTAAGTAGCTGCCTACGATAGCATTTTCTAAATTCCAAGTAACTGATGTAATACTAATTTCTGTAAGACTTCAGAGGTGGCAGACACCTTGCTGACATAGTGATCACATGCAGTGTTGATGCAGTTAAAGGGATTGGGGTTGATGGGAAGAGACATCATTCTGGCAGGAGCACTCACATGTGGACATGTTATGAGAGATGTTAGCAGACCATGTGGCTAGTTGATGAGTCACAAGTTGGGTAGGAACCAGGGGTCATGGATTTGATTTTAAGGAAATCAAGGGTACTAATGATGATTGTCAACTAATTATTTTAAACTTGCATCATGAGGAGAAAGCCTATTAAAAATGGCCTGAAATGAAAGAGGAATAACAAATTGGATCTTTGTTGAGCAGATGTATGTTTAGTCCAGAATAATAGAAACTGGAAAGAAAAGCAATGTGAGTAAATGAGCAGTGGAAAGTAAGAGGACAAGGAGCACTGTCAACAGCAGGAAGGAAAGTTTAGGGATGGACTTAGAGTGTATGCTCAACAGGAAATGGGGAGGAGGCTGTTCTCAGTTTCTGTTCCTCCCTTATGACATGACCCTATTCATAATGTCCAAAATGTCCAATATAGACATATTTTGCCTGACTTAATTGGACAATTTGCACAGAGTCTATGTGAGACTTTTCCCTTATGCTAATTTACATCCTTTTGCTTCACTCTTCTTTTTCATAAATGTGCCCTAGCTAAGCAAGCTTGTATCTGGAGTTATTATTTTTTTCCACCACCTATAACTGCTCCTTCCTGAATTTGGGGCCTTAACTAGTATTTTATATGTTCTCTCTTAACTGGATTGAGCAGAAAAAATGGGACAAGAAAGACAAAAGTAGGGACCAACTTCCTGAGAAACCAAAAGACAGTACCTCATGTTCAGGTGGAGTAGAGTATATGTCAAGAGCTCACCCCCTTGCACAGCTCAGTACTGTTTACAGAGCAAAGATTTCAAATGCACAGAGTAGTATGCTGTTATTTGTTCTTAGCCCTAGTCACACAAACATGACCATCAGTAATAACCAGGAGAAATAGCACCCTATATCTGTAGACATTCTCACATGAAGTATCAGTCCACTAAAGAACTACCAAAGCTAGCAGGGATAAATGTGCAGATTGAAAATATCACTGATGTATTTTTAATTTTCACTTGTATGAAATGTTTGAGATACACAAACATATATTACTAGGAAAACACAGACAACTCACAGACTGAGGACAAAATGATAGAAGCATATTTATTAAATTAATATTTTCTACATGAAAGACCAACTAGACTCAGCTTTTTCAGTTGGGGAAAAAGAACAGCTAAATGGATGCTTCAAACCAATAATAAATAGAATACCACTCAAATATATATATTTTCATAAAGTATGGCAACCACTCATGAAACCGAGTTGGTTGAGGGGAAATTTCTTTCAGTTGCCCAACATTAGAAAGACATTTCTGCTTATTAGGAAGGCAGTGGGAATGCCTCAGTTTGAGTCCAGAATAGGTTCTTTTTTTATTGAGCTAAAAAGTGGAAATGTTTACCTAAAATAATTTAAGCAGAAGGAAACAGATAGCCTTGATTCTAAAGGAAAATGTAGAAGATGCAAGTAATGCCTTTGCCAAAAGAATGACAAGAGTTAGTTTTAAATATTCACCTCGCAGTTTGCTACAAAAATAGAGCACTCTGCTAGAATAATATGTATCTAAAGAAATTAACAAGTGAAAGTGTTCAAAAAGGGATGACATGGAAAGAATATCCATAATCAGAGATAATATGAAGATATCATAGGCAATTTTACCAAAATATAAACTACTTTATCCTACTTCCTTATTTGTTGCTCTTCCCAATTTCAGAGAGGTACTGGATGAACATAGCTAATGATACCACCCCTGAAGGCTTCATCCTTCTGGTTTCTCAGATAACCCCAGACTGGAAATGACCCTCTTTGCAGCCATGTCCATCTTTTACACTGTCACCCTCATGGGCAACATATTCCTGTCCTGCATAGACTCTCATCTAAACAACCCTATGTGGTTCTTCCTCAGCCAACTCTCCCTTCTGGATATCCGCTTTACCACTAGCTACATTCCTCAGATGCTGGTTAAACTTTGGGGCCCAGACAAAACATCAGCTACCTGGGGTGCACAGCTAAACTCTACATCGTTCTGGGACTGAGTAATGCCGAGTGTGTCCTGCTGCTAATCATGCCCTTCAACCCCTTTGTGGCAGTGTATTGACCTCTGCATTATGCAGCCATTATGCACTGACACCTGTGTCAGAAGTTGGTGGTTCTGGTCTGGGTGAGTGGGGTCTTCAGCAACTTTGTGCTCCCCCACCACAGTGAAGCTGCCCTTCTGCCAGCACCACCGGGTAGATGACTTTGTATGTGAAGTCCTTGCACTGATCTGCCTGTCCTGTGGAGTCATGCTTGTCAATGAACTCCAGGTCTCAGTGATTGGGACCATTTTCCTGATGGTGCCCCTGGTGCTCATTCTTGTCTCCTATGGTTGCATTGCCCAGTCAGTGCTGTCCATCCAATCCAAGGAGGAGAGGAGCAAGCCCTTCCAGACCTGCTTTTCCCACCTGGGGGTTGTCTGCCTCTTCTACTGCAATGTCACAGCAGTCTACATACAGCCCTGGAGCCATTTTTCCTTTGAAGGGA
>JAQZBX010103749.1:0-11024 GCA_029593785.1 Cabassous unicinctus | reverse complement strand
AGGAACAAAATTTTAGGAATTGGAATAGTACCAATAAGATTCTTTGATTACAATGCACCCAAAATTGAAATTGGTAAGACAAGAAGAATATATAACACCCTAGTATTAGAAACGTAAAAATTCCTTTACATAAAAATCTTAATTTGCAGAGAAAAGAAAAAACAAAATTTTCAGGCTATCTTAAAAAACAATTAAAAACAAACAAAACTACATTTTTGAACCTCTGAGATATAGCAAAAAAATGGTATTCAGAGACAATTCAAAGCCCTATATACTTACATTAATAATTCTGATACAATCCTAGAAATCAATGAGTTAAGTATCCAAATCAAGAATTTAAGAAAAAAACAAATAACTAATTTGATGCAATGATAGAAACACACGATTTACAAACAATAGAAAATGTGCAAGATAAATTTGAAGAAATCTTTAAAAACTCCTGAGCCACAAAGGAAAGAGCTTTTCAAATTTATCTTGCATATTCCTATTAAATTTATCATTAGACATTTTACCTTTATTAGTGTTGCTATTGTAAATTTAGAGAAATTTAACATCTTTACAATAATGAAGAGAAGACTTGAACAAATAGAAAAGTATACCATATTTTTTGAGAGAAAGACCTGATATTGTAAAGATGTGAAATCTCTTTAAATTTACATATAAATTTATATTGTAAAAATATTGCCAGATTTTTATATACTGATTCCTAATAGTCATATGGAAAGATAAACAAGCATAAGTATCCAGGAAAATTATGGAAAGAAGTGCCTGGGGGATGGGTGCATATTAATATACAATGTAAAGCTACAATAATTAGGATTTTGTGTTAGGGATGCATGAAAAGACAGATTAATACATATAACTGAGTACACAGTCCAGAGATAGAGCCAAATACAAATGGAACTTAGTTTAATTAAGGTGGACTTTCAGATAAGTGAAGTAATTCAATAAAAGGTGTTGGAATAACTATGTAGCCACACACAAAAAACAGGGGTTGGCAAACTATACTTTATAATGGTGGTTGGCAAACTACAGCCTGTTGGCAAAATCTAGTCCACTGCCTATTTTGTAAATAAAGCTATACTGAAATAAAGCCATACCCATTCACTTACATATTGTCTAGGGTTGCTTTCATGCTAAAATAGCAAGGTTGATTAGATATGAGAGATACTGTTTGAAGCCTAAATATTTACTGTCCGGCTCTTGTATCATCATACAAGGGCCCCATACATCTCCCCACCAACACCTTGCATTATTGTGAAACATTTGTTACAAACTATGAAAGAGCATCATCAAAATACCACCACCAACCATAACCCATAGCCTACATTTGGTGCATTTTCCCCAGAACCCACCAAATTACAACATCCTATATTAGTATTATATATTTGTTTCAGGAGAAAACGTTCCCATGTTTGTCCTGTTAACCACAGTCCATCTTCCACCACTGGATTCCCTGTGTTATACAGTCCCATGCTTTGTACAATCCATTCAAAGTGTACATTCAGTGGCTCTCGTCACAGAGTAGTGCTCGCATCACCTCAGTCAATTTTGGAATGTTTTCTTTATGCCAAAAAGGAAAATCCCATATCTCCTTATACCCCTGTATTTTTGTCCTTTAGTATTGAAAAAATATCTTCTTGCCGTTGATGCAAAATATTACAATATTACTGTTAACTATCATCCATAAGTTACATTAGTTGTAATTTTCCCATGTAGCACCGTATTCTTAGCACTTTGTAAAGGAAGAGCATTCTTATATTTATACAATTAACCACAATCTTCATCCACCACCACATTCAGTATTTTATACATTCCCTGGATTATTCTCTATTATTCTCTATTTTCCTTTCAATTGACATTTATGTCCACAGACTACCTCTTTCAGCCACAATCATATTTATAAATCAGAATACTAGTTATCCTCACTACATTCATTTCCAAACCTTTACAATTAACCTTATTAATAATGCTACATACATTTAGCATCAGCTCCCATTCTCAGCTCCCACCTTCTATTTCCCTAGTAACCTATACTCTAGAGTTGACCTCCGTGAGTTTACTCATAGTATTTAGTTCATATTAGTGAGCTCATATAATATTTGTCCTTTTGTGTCCTGTTTATTTCCTCAGGGTTCATCCTTGTTGTCATATGCATACCAATTTAATTTCTTCTTAGAGCTCAATAGTATTCTATTATTTGTATATTCCAAATTTTGTTTATCCATTCATCAATTGAGGTACTCTTGAGTTGATTCCCTATTTTAACAAATGTGAACAATGCTGCTATGAACATTGGTGTGCAGATGTCAGTTCATATCCTTGGTTTCAGTTCTTCTCAATATATTCCTAGTAATGGGATTGCTGGATCATACAGAAGTTTTATATGCAGCTTCTTGAGGTACTGCCAAACTGTCTTCCACAGAGGCTGCACCATTCTACATTCCCACCAGCAGTGAAGGAGTATGCCTGTTTCTCCACATCCTTTCCAGCACTTGTAGTTCTCTGTTTTTTTTTTTTAATAACAGCCATTTTATAAGGTGTGAAATAGTATCTCATTGTAGTTTGGATCTGCATTTTGCCTCTAAAGTATTTTTTAATCCCATCCATTATGTCTTTCATTCCCATAACCTCTGTTACTTTTCTTTGCAGACTTTCAAGTTGTTCTTTATGCCCACCCAGTGTCTTCTTAATATCCTTTATGTCTTTGGTCAGATTTTCCTTCAACTCCCTGAATTGATTTAGGAGATTTGTGTAATTATCATTTATTAGTTGTCTTAATAAGGGCAGCTGGGTGAGCTTGACAACTTTGTCCCATCAGGATATTTGGTTTGTTCCTTTGGCTGGGCCATCCTTCCTGTTTCTCAGTATGGCTTGCAATTTTTTGCTGATATCTAGGCATCTGAATATGTTGGTGAATATACTCTGATGGTCAATTTCTGTCTTGCCTAGTGGTCTTGTTTCATGGCTCTTCTTTGATTTTTGGTTCAGCTTATTCTAAGTCTTTAAAATTACCTAGTGTAAGTTATCAAAATTGGTCCATGGACTCACTAATGGGGTGCAGATGCTCTTCCAGTAGTTGGGGTCAAGAGACTTCCAAAAGCAGTTTTTCTCCTTGCAGTTTCCAGGCAGACCAGAAGATGGCGGTCCTTGTGAACCTTTCCACAGAAGTGTCGCAACCTCCTCTTGCGAGATTCTGGTCTGGCCAGAGCCAAGGTTCAAGAATTTGTCTTTGCTGGCCAAATTCGCTAAAGAGAAACCAAACTCCACTCTCCTCCCCACCCTCCCTCTTCCCAGAGAGGAAGACGTCTGTTCCCCTCTCTGTTGGCTGCAGAGAGCCAAGGGTTTCATCCAGGCGGTGTGCCTTGATGGTGGGGGATGGGTGCGTTCAGGTGCCACAGGGTTTGGTAATTCATGGTTGTCGTTTAGGGCTCTTCCCTCTCTGTCCCTCACCCTCCTGGGGGTTGTGCAGCACTGCCCTCATGTGCTGACCCTTAAAGCAGATACCTCGGACAGCTCTTTGCCCTTTCTCCATTCTTTCTGTGAGGAGATGAGTGCTGCCTGCCTGCTTTGATGCCATCTTCCCAGAAATCCCTACGACATTTCTTCATCAATCACGTATTTGAGTGCCTATTGGGTACAGTGTCTGTGCTAGTGTCATAAAATCACTGGCAGAACCCCTGCCCTGAACACTCAGGCTAGGAAAGAGCTTGAGAAAATAATGCCTCGAACAGGAAGCAAGAATCAGGAAAGTTTTGCAGTTTTTCTTAATTTTAGTATAATGAGATTTAGGCATGTTTGTAGAATGAAGGGCAGGGGCCATTGTTTAAGGGAAAGTTTGAAGAGTCATCACAGACATTGATCTATCAACCTCCAGAAAGTGGTAAATTTCAATAACAGTTCCCTTATGTTCAGAATTTTTTGTTTTAAAAATATATATGTAAAACATACAAATCAATTAGAATCCTATAGATTTCATTTATATGTATATTGTTAATAGCTAACTTCATTTCAAGGCATATTTTCAAGTCTGAGTTATTTGTTCTGGATGCTCGCATTGATTAAATTTCCACTTAGTATTTTGTAGAAATAGTTCCAATGTAATTTGCTTTCCATCCTGTATGAGTCAGCCAAAGGGGTGCTAATGTGAAATACCAAAAATGGGTTGGTCTTTATAAAGGGTATTTATTTGGGGTAGAAGTCCACAGATACCAAGCCATAAAGCCTTAAGTTTCTTCTCTCACCAAAGTCCATTGCCACGTGTTGGAGCAAGACAGCTGCCGACGTTTGCCAGGGTTCAGGCTTCTTGGGTTCCTCTCTTCCCGGGGCTGCCTTCCTCTCCGGGCTTAGCTCCTCTGGTTCCTCCACAAGGTCAGCTGTAGACTATCAGGTGAATGGCTCGCTCCTCTTCTCCTGGGGCCTTCTCTCCAATATCAAAACTCCAACATCAAAACTGTTTCTCAAAAATTGCTGCAACTCTGTTCTTTGTGATGCATTTTATATTTTCTTCCCCTACCCACCAAGGGGTGGGGCTCAACACCCTACTGATGTGGTCCAGTCAATGCCCTAATCATAACTTAATCATGCCCAGATTAACAGATCAGTTTACAAGCATGATCCAATTATATTTTTGGAATTCATAAGTACATTAAATTGCCCAATGGCTATCCCATTACCCATTTGTAGTTTCTTACAATTTTTGTGCAAACCTCTTTGCAGTTATTGAGGCATAGTTTATCAAAGGTATTTTTTCCAAGACAAAAATTATGACTCATAAAAACCAGATGAATTTTTTTTGCACTATTTATTTATTGCCCAAATTCTAAAATCATGGAATTATAATGCAGGCATGTAGTGATTTAAAAAGACAATGAAAGGATTGTGTTTTTCATATGAAAGGTGTTGTTTTGAACGAGGGCACAGAAACTAGCAAATGTTGGCTTCTGTTTTTTTTGTACTCCTTCCAGAAGTTTTTAGGTGAAGACTCTGTGCACCGTAGTTCTTTCCACAGAGAACTGACTGATATTTGAAGAAGAGTTTTCGTTTCTCCAAGAAAAATACGATGCATCTTTCCCAAGCCTCTCTCTTGTTCTTAAACATATGTATTTTCATTTGTGGAGAATCTATACAAAGTAACAGTGTACACCATTCTAAGGTAAGAATTCCAGCAATATTACTTTAGCTAAGAAAGCATGCTTAGATCATTTTCAAATTGTGTATTAGAATTTTGAAAATATTTATTTTACTACAAAATACAATTTATGAAACAATTAAAATTTATATTTATAAATGCTGAGACTTGGCTTAAATGATATTATTGTTAAACCTAAGAATTCATAAACTGAGGGTTGACTCTTAACACATTACTGTGAAAAAATTTTAAAGCATTTAAAGGCCTGGGTTAAAACTGGCCAGCAATTTCCTAACTAACTTTGATAATGAAATATCTGGTAGGTAATAAAAAAAGTCACTCTGCTGTTTTAACTCTTCTATAAACTTTCCTACTTCAAATATAGTCCTACCTATAAAATAAACAAAGTTTATTCAAAGCAATGTCAGAATGATCTGAAATATTTTGTATGCAATATTATGAGTAGCTGGGGATATGAATCTCTACATATTTAAATGTTGGTTTATAATTTCTAAATGTTGTGAAATGCATTTACTCCTGTATCAGCACCAAATTTCAAAGTTTTAAGGTTGAAGCAAGAATAAATTCTAGGACAGAGAGTTATTAAAAAAGCAGTTCTCTACTAAAATCTTAAGAACTTTATCTAGACCTGAAAAACTTATAGCTATTACCTAGTTTTGGGAAACATCTAGTATGTCAGTTATTTTAGGAGGAAAGGGAAAGAGCAAGAAGTTAAATATAGATGTAGGTAACAAAATATAAGCATCCTTTTAGGGCAAATATCTTTATAATTTGATTGGTTTTTTACCTTTTTCTTAACATCCAGGTCAAAGCAGGACAAAGCTTGTTGTTATTTTCTTTTAATAACAGTGTTATTAAATCTTTATAACTTCTACCAAAGAATATTTTTATGTTGAAGAAACCAGTTGTGTACCAAGCATAGATACTTTAGAATGACAACTATAGCTGGCCTTTTAAAATGACATCTGTTGTTGATTTTGCAAAGCAAAATTCCATGGCAAATTTTGTTGCTCTTTTTACTGATACCTTTCAAATCTGCAAATACTTTGCTTTTCAAATGTGAATGCTTCAGCTTCGACAAAAGTGACAGGCCTACACATTTTCCCTCCAATTCCTAATAATTGGTGTCAAAAAGTCCATTTGGCATAGAAATGTGTGCATCTCAAGGAAAGTTTTTAGTGTCTTTTCAAAGGAAGTTCAAATTGCAAGATTCCTGGAAGAGAGGTGGATCAGCACAAAGCGAAGTTAAGAAGCTGACGATAGGTAGCAAAAAAAAAAAAAAAAAAGGAAGTCACAGTTCTAGACTATAGACCCTAAATAAATCCTTTTGGAATTCAAGAAGGAAAAAGAGAGCGTGAAAGTGTTGAATTAACTTATGTTTATTATTCGTATCCAGAATTTATCCTTAAGGTTTATTTGTGGCAGTATGGACAAATCAGGGTGGTATGTTTCTTTCTAAAGATCGTTCTTGTGTATGCCCCTAAGTCTCACCTTTCCTTCATAGTCTTCTTACTTACTATGTATTAGATCAGGGATCAGGTAACATTTTCACATATATTTTCTTCTTTCTATTCTTTTTTCATATAAAGGATTCTCCAGCTGTTAACATCGTAGAAGATATACCTAACACAAAAGGTGAAAGAAGTAATGACACTGTTTATACGGAAAACTGTGAGGAATCATGTGATGTTGGAACCAAAATTACACGAGAGGAAAAACATTTCATGTGTAGTAAGTATCAAAAATAGTCACAATTGGGAAGCGGGTGTGGCTCAATGGATAGAGCTCCCGTTTACCATATGGGAGGCCCTGGGTTCGCTTCCCGGGGCCCCCTTGTGAGGGCAGGTGGGCCCGGGTGGCGGGGTAGGCTGATGCAGCAGGACCTCACAGCAGGAAGCGGGTGTGGCTCAATTGATAGAGCCCCCATTTACCATGCGGGAGGCCCCGGGTTCGCTTCCTGGGGCCCTCTTGTGAGGGCAGGCCGGCCTGCGCGGCGCAGTGGGCTGATGCAGCAGGACCTCACAGCAAGGGGGAGATAAGCAGACACGGAAGAAACACACAGCGAATGGACACAGTAAAACACAACAGCAAGGGGGGATAAATAAATAAATAAGTAAATCTTAAAAAAAAAAAGTCACAATTGTAGATGAATAAGATTGATTATTTCTAGGGTCAGCATGGGAACAATTTACTTTAGTTTTTGCCTGGGTCATGTTATCTACTTCTGATCATCCTAGGCTGGAGGCATTCTTTGTTTGCCACATCTTAGGTGCTTAGTAAATGAATGCAACTTCGCTCTATATAGTTATGTGGCATCCACTGACCACAGAGGGAAGTATCAAACTGGAGGGCACTGACAGTAGCATTGTACCCTGTAACTAGGGCTATTTTCTTACGCTAACCTGAATCAGCAGGAAGTTTCACCTTGGTTTTGGGGGGGACTACTGGAAACGAATACATATTTTCATATGGAGCAACTATTCCAACAGGTTCAATGCAAATTCACAGTCGACTTATGGTAGCAAACTGTAAAAATTTTAAAATAAGAAGTCTCTATTTATTTGACTAGTAACATAGCAGTAAATTTCATGGTCTATTGTATGTGTCGAGCGGGCAGGGATTGGAAGGAATATCAGAAAGGAGGAGGTGATGACCCAATCCCGTATGTAGCTCAGGAAGTATGAAAAGCTCACTTCAGTGGCGCCAACTCTATGTGCAACACACGTGTCTCAGGCTTCTCAAACCAGCGAGCACAGCTTTAGGCCCAGTAAGACAGATGGCTAAATCTGAGAAAAGGCTAGTAGAAAGTGAGACACTGAAAATAAAAGAGACATGGTGCTAGGTGAGATAGATTAAAAAAAAATCTAGAATTATTAAGGTAATTCTACTACTGGTGTGAAAGGACATAAAAATAAAATATTTAAAAAAATCATATATGCAGTAACGCCTGCAGGAATGTATGGATCCCTTCGATATAAAGGATGTCATTGGTATAATTGGTGAAACTTGCATGAAGTTTGAGAAAGAAATAGTAGTCACCATTTATTTCCTGATTTTGATGCTTGTCTTGTCAAACATGTGTTTGGTACATGAAATACACACTGAAATGTTCAGGACATCATGGCAACCCCCTTTCAAATGATTTAGGGTAAAAAGAGTTCTTTGTATTGTTCATATACCTTTTATAGAAGTAATATTGTTTCAAAAAGAAGCTGTTTTAAAAAAAGGAAAATGTACAGTAAAAGCTGTCAGAAACAAATTAACCGAAACCTTAATCAACTCAGGTTTATTTTGTGTATGTGTGTGTGTATAAGTTATTTTTAAAAAATATATAGAATTAAAAGAGAAAAAATAAAAACATAGATTTATTTTTAAAATTATCTTGCATGGTATGGAATTGCTGCCTTTTGCCGTCTTCTATAACAAGAATCGATGAATCTTGGCCCTCCTGCTTCTATACCTCTCATCTTATACAGTGAGGCTTGATATTCAGAATGTTGTCTCTCAGTTATAACAGGTTAAATGATTTTGAGTATTCTGTATTTCTAGGAAGCAAACTTTCATTAAGAAGAGTTGAAAGAATTGTTTTCTTAGTTAATCCTGAGATTTAACAAACAAATACTAACCAGAATATATAATTCTAGAATATTTATGTAGATAAATTGAGATTTTATTGTGCTTATATATTTATCCTAAACCATGTGAAATTCAATATTTTTGATGTAATTGTTTTATATAGCTATTATATTTAGCAGTTATTTTTATTATTGTTTAAGGAAATTTGCAAAATTCCATTGTTTCCTACACACGAAGTACCAAAAAACTACTAAGAAATATGATGGATGAGCAACAAGCTTCCTTGGATTATTTGTCTAATCAGGTATTCTAGTCATCCTGTTACTGTATGTGTGTAAGGACGGCTGAAGGAACAATCATTCTCATTCTTTTATGGTTTCGTGTTACAAACATCTGTTTAGTGGCTACTCTGTTAGAGCCACCATAGCAAGCCTCAGGCAAACAGAAAGGAATAAAAATATGGACCTGTCCTTAAGGGGCAGGCAGTCAAAGAGAGCAGAAAGACAGAAAAACTGTATTTCTAAAATGCTGTGGATATGGTTAGAATGACGACACCAAAGAGGGAGAGAGAGCCAAGAAAGCCTCCCAGAGCCCATGACCTGGGCCATGCAAGATCAAAAGTCTAATAGGTTGGGCAAGGAGAGTGGGCTGATCCACTTTGGGAAACCACTTGGAGTTGGTGCCGGGGCCGAGTGGCTGGCGAAGTTGAGCGCGTGTAAGGAAAACTGACTGAAAAGGTGGGCAGGAACTAAATCATGCCATACCAGGGAGCCGCCAAGGAGCTGGGGTGGGGGATGACCGGGGGAGAGCAGAGCCAGCAGGGCGAGCCCAGGAGAGAAACTACAGCGATGGTTCAGCCAGGGCAGGAGCAGAGCTTCAAGAGCGGCCAGATGCGGAAACAGCAGGCAACGTTGGGGGTGGGCTGGGGTAGATGCCACTAAACTCCATGACTGATATTTAGCTATGCCTTTACTGCTTTGTTAAAGCAGTAAGGGGGTCAGTCTAGGAAAATGGGCATCATTATGTATTTCAGAGCTGGGTTGATGAGAGGCTTAGAGATAGCAGTCATAGAATTCAGCCAAAGCAGTTTTGTTCAAATATAAACTTGCTTAAGTGTCTGTTTGTGTGTTTAGGTTAATGAGCTCATGAATCGAGTTCTCCTTTTGACTACAGAAGTTTTTAGAAAACAGCTGGATCCTTCTCCTCATAGACCAGTTCAGTCACATGGTGAGAACTCTGGTATTTCAGCCTTTTCACATTTGTCTTACATTGCTCACAATTTTCCTGAACAGGCTGGTGCAGTTTTCTTTAAAAATTACAGCACATTCTTACCTAGCAGACTGCTGAAGTAACACCTGCCATTGAGCAATTTACACATCAGACAATGTGTACTTTCCTAAACTGGGAAACTTTTCTGACCGTTTGAAAGCCATGGCTATGCAAAGATATAATGAATCATGGGGAGCAGATGTAGCTTAGAGGCTGAGCACCTGCTTCCCATGTACAAGGTCCTAGGTTCAATCCCCAGTACCCCTAAAAAAAATGATATATTGAATCAGAGTTCCTCCCATCCAAAAAACATATTTTTAATGTGCCTGAAATGTTGCAAATTGGGGCATAACATTTGAAGGCCAAAAAAAAAAAAAAAGAAACAAGACAGAAGTGAACTTGAAATTTAGCACTTTTTGTAATAAAACCACAATAGTAATTCCTAGATGTTTGGACTTCTAAGAAAAATGGTCTATAAACCTTACAAATATGAATTAATGCAGAAAAAGTCCAAGCACATAAATATTATTCAGGGCCTAGTATATGATCTTTTTCCTAGTAGAATTAAGGGAATGAACAGTTACTGAGAATCTCCTGTGTGTCATGTACTGACACAGGCACTTTCACATGTGTTTTAATTTTCTTGGTTGTTCAAGCAAATACCATGCAATGGGTTGGCTTCAACAATGGGAATTTAATGGCTCATGGTTTTGAGAAGGCCTCATCCAGGCAATGCTTTCTTCCCGAAGACTGGCTTCCTGAGGCTGGCTGCCAAGATCCTTTGTAGTTTTCTCTTGCACGGCAATGCATATGGCGGCCTCTTCTGGCCTCTCTGTTCTCTTCCCGGTTCTATTGACCCACACCTTCTTGCTTCCCATCCACTTATAAAGAACTCCAGCACTAGATTAGGGCCCATTCTGATAGAGTTGGGCCACACTTTAACTGAAGTAACCTTATCAAAAGTTACTACAATGGGTTCACACCCATAGGAATGGATTAAGTATTTTTAAAAATTTATTTATTTATA
>JAQZBX010103748.1:0-11031 GCA_029593785.1 Cabassous unicinctus | reverse complement strand
AAAAAAAAAAAAAAGAAACAACTCTACACACAAAAATTTATCACATTAGATGAAATGGATTAATTCTTTGAAAACCACATACTACCAAAACTCAGCCAAGATAAAATGGGTAACCTACATAGTTCTATAACTACTAAAGAAATTAAACTGACAGTGGTAAACCTTTAAAAAAGACATCTCCAGACCCTGAGGGCAAATTCTTCCAAGCATTAAAATGAGAAATAGCACTAATTCTATACTATCTCTTCCTGAAAATTCAAGAGGAGGGAGAAGTTTCCAACTCATTTTATCAGGTCAGTATTACTCTGTACCAAGTCAGACAAAGACAGTACAAGAAAAGAATACTATGGGCAAACATCCCTCATGAACATAGATCCAACATCTTAAACAAAAGATTGGCAAATTGAATCCAGCAATGTGTAAGAAAAATAAAATACTACGACCAAGTGAAGTTTATTCTGGGAATGCAGGCTGGTTCAATATTCAAAAACCAAACAAAGCAATCCACCATATTAACAATCTAAAGAAGAAAAACCACATCATCATATCAATAGATGCAGTATAAAGCATTTGCCAAAATTCAACCCCCATTCATGATAAAAAACAAACAAACAAAAACTCTAAGCAAACTAGGAACTGAAGGAAACATCCTCAAACTGATAAAGCGCATCTATAAATAAACCAATATCTAACAATCATACTTAATGGTAAAGGCTGGAAGCTTTCCCTGCAACAATGTCGGCTCTCATCACTCCTATACAACATGGAACCAGAAGTCCTCTCCAGTGCAGTAAGGCAAGAAAAGGAAATTACAAGGAAATTAAAATTAAAAGGACATCTGTGTCCTTATTCACAGATGACATAATTGTCTACGCAGAAAATCCCAGGGAGTCTTAAAAAAAAAAAAAAAAAGAAAGAAAAAGAAACAAATCTATAGTTTGAGGTCATCTTTGTCAGGTTTCTCCACTGGAAAGCTATTTATTTTTAATCCCCTTTTCATCCTGGACTCTGTGCAGCCCACACTTGAGGTGGGAGTTATGCTCCACCTCCTGGAGGGCAGAGTATCTATGTAAATTATTTGGAATTCTCTGCATGGGTCATTTGAGCAGATTCACATAAAGTTAAATATATACTTACCATATAACCCAGAAATTCTACTCCTAGGTATGTAGCCAAAAGAAACAAAAACTTATATTCACACAAAAATCTGAACACAATTGGTCATAGCAACTCTATCCACAATCACCCAAAACTGGATACAACCCCAAATACCCTTCATCAGGCAGACAGATAAATAAACTGGTGCATTCCTACTGTGGAATACCCCTCAGCAATAAAACACCATTACACACGACACCTGCATGAATCTCAAGTGCATCCTGCTGAGTGGAAGAAACCGTTTTTAAAAGGCTACATATGGCATGGTTCCACTTACATGACATTCCCCAAAAGACGGAAGTGAGGGCTTGCCGGGGCTTAGGACAGAGTGTGGGGAGGGGAGAGCACAACTACAAAAGGAAAGCCCAAAGTTGGTTTCGGAAGTGATGGGAATGTTCTGTTTCCTGATTTACTGTGGTGGTGAATCTACATGTCGATTAAAATACATATATATACACACATATATTTCATATGTATGTATTAATATATATATGTATTAAAAAGGTGGAAGCAGTCTGTCAAATGCCCAGCACACAGTGGGGCTGAATAATGGCAGTTTCCTTTCCTTAAAAAAGTGGGGGGGCTGTCCAGAAGAGCCCGCTCCTCAGCTCTAGTGTCCGCGTGCCACCAGCACACCTGGAACTGCACACTCTACCTGCTGAGCAGGTTCTGAGCCTGGAGTCCTCGAGAGGATGGGAACCAAAGCATCCGCCTCTCGGTCACCGGCCAGCCTCGGAGACAGCACCGCCTACACAGGGGCACCCCTCTCCTCCGGTGTGTTTGCCAACAGCGACTCCTTTGGGGAAGGGAATGTTTCTCTTGCATATAAGGAAAATCAAATACAAGCAAGGATCCAGCAGACAGAGAGGGGTCAGAAATGACCAAGCAGGGTAGAAGGCCTCCACTGGGCCATACACTCCAATTCTTTTTTGAATGGAGTTGAGGACCAGATTATGTGGGAAAGCAAATGGGAGAATTTGGGAAGTTAAAACACGGAAGTCCCTAATTTTTCTGATTTCTCATCCTTCGTCTACAAGGAGGAAGGCATGGTGTACGCAGAAAGTACCCTGAGTCAATGATGTTTTTGTTTTAAAACTAAATAGGGTGAGAAATTGCTAAGAGAATAGCCTGCATGTAAAAGGTGCAACTGCACTGTGGAGAAAGACACTCAGACAAAGATTCAATGAGAGAAAAACTCACAGAAATGCCTCCTAGCAGAGTCTCTCTGTGAAGCTCAAACAGCAAGTAACTAAAGCAGAGCTTAAAGCCACTACCTCCATCCGAGAGGATGGACCGCACCCTTTGAAATGCAACGTCCTGGCTCCCTTTGAGGGATGTGATGCAGCTGCCTGCCATCTGCCAACATTTTCTTTGTGACCCCCTTCTTAGGGGAGCGCCACTTAATGATATACCTTATCAGTTGTCTTTATCTGCCTTGCCCTTTAGGAGCACAGCCGGGAGACTAAGAAAAGTACAGAAAGCCCAGGCTGGACGTGAGGATCGGAGCGGGTTACGCAGAGGCGCTGGTGAGCACCTGTGAGCTGGCCCTGGTCTGGGGAGCTGGCCCACGTCCACACCGCCCGCCCAGCCAAGCAGCAGAGGGTAGCACTGAGCCCGGGCTGATCAGCTCGACCTGGAATCTTGGAAAAGGAATTCAATTCAAGGGCTTAAGAAGCCTCCATTACATTCTTAAAACAAGGCCATTGGCCTCTGCCTGAGTATCAAATAGCAGGACTCTCCTGCTCCAGGAAGAGCAGTGCTCTCTGCTATAATGCAATCCCGCCTGAGCGGGGACGAGGCATGGAGAGCAGCCCTCTGCCCCCTCCAGCTACTCTTTCATGCCACAGAAATGCCCAAAATACATCATACTGTTACGGACCGCTGACATTATTAGGGCTAGGGACTTTTCCTTTTTTAAGAGAAGCATTACTTTTTGGTGGTGGAAGGAGAAAGCCTGTCTCGAGAGTTGTGAGGAAAATAGGGATCTCACTCTTGATCACAAATGTGGTAAAGCTCTCATGCCAGGAGCCTCTGTGGAGGGGTTCTGACTTCTGCATCACCTCCCTCAAAGCCGCCACCTGCTCTGGATGCCGGGACTGGTCCACCTCCCCTTCCTTACAGGCCCATGTGCTCATCTGACCTTTTGCTTTCTACAGGAACAGAGAAGCTGAGTCATGGAGAACTTAATGTAACAGGGGCCTCCCTCTTTCAGATCCATTGTGGTTTTATAAAACTAAGATGGGAAAATCTGAGAAAGCCACAAAGGTCCATGTAAAGCATTTCAGCAAATGCCATCTCAACTGGAGCAGAGCACAACACTGGAACCAGAGAAAAGAATTAAAAATCGCCAGACAAGTCATGTAGAGCAGCCTGTGTCTTTGGAGGCCGCAGACGTGGGAAGGGACAGAGTTGCCCTCCCCTCCCCTCCGTGGCACTGCCTGAGGCCTCCACCTAGACATCTGGAGACAACTGCTGGTCAAGGTTTGGAAAACCAAAGTGTCAGTGGCTCCAGTTCCTCTGCCAAGATGGCAACTACATCAGAAAACCCAACTTTCCATTCCCAACTACCTCAAGGGCTTGTTTTTCCTGTTTTTTACTTGGAATCATTTACCCCAGCTTCCCCACTGTTCCCTCCTTTATTTGAGGAAATGTAAATATATTCCAAAATCTTAAACCAGACTCTTCTTTTGGAGCTCAGCCTCCCCCAAAACCTGACGTGGAGGAGAGCACCATCTCTGAGCCCTCCAGGGCATTCACCTGACAAGCATTTATGAGGTTCCTACCACGTGCCAGCACCTGTTTGAGAAGTCCTGGGTACAAGGATGAACCAGATATGGCCCCTCGGTTCCCGATGACAACCCAGGCGGGGAGAGACAAAAGAAATGGCCACAGCAACATGACAAGCACCACAATCCCAGGGCGGCCGCTGGTGGGAGCTCCACACCGCCTGGGAGGAGCTTTAAAAGATGACATTCTTTGGGTCAGGTCGCAAGGAGGCTGGCTGTCAGCTAGGGAAGGAAGGACGTTGCGGGCAGAGAACACAGCTGGTGTAGAGAGAGGCCTGAGGTGGCTGATAGCCCCAACAGCTCATCCAGGCTTCCTCAGAGGGTTGGCAAGGATAAAAAATATTGCCAAGGCTAGCATAACTTCAGTTTACATTTTAAAGCATTCCCCCAAAACCTTAAAATTGAAACATTTTCCTGCCCACATAAATACGGGAGCCGTATTACCTTATTTTTTCTTGGTCTTAGCGAGAATTATAATACATATAATTCTGCATGCTAATCCTACGTTAGAGAATAAACATGTATCTTTCAAAAAAACCTAAAGATGGTGGTGCCTAAGTGAAAAGAAATAGGTTCCTTCTGTTGTTTTGCTTCAAAGGAATCTAAATAACTTCAGAGGGACTGCTTTAAGTGTATTGATCCACCATCTCAAGACAGAGGCTGCTCTCCACGCCCTCTCTGCAGAATTCTAATTCATGGTTTAAAATTGGAGCCAATTTTCCTTCATCTCAAATGCCTAAGCTGGAGGCAATTCCTGTTCAGCCTGTCCATTTTGGAAAGGAAGCAATATGGGGTGGGGGTGGGGGGTCTAAACCGGGGAAGAAGGAAGTCCAGATGGGGATGGAAAGATGAGGCCTGCACAGAATCTGTCAAGCTTCCGGAGACTAATAACCTTCTGATGTTATCAGAGGCAAGCCTAGGATGGCCACAAATGCAGAGCTGCGTGATCTAGAGCTGGGGGCTCTCCTGTGCCTCCGGGAGCTCAGCAGCACCCCAGCCTCTAGCCTGATGCCGGAAGCACCCTCCCCACTGTGACAACCAAGTGCATCTCCAGATGTTGCCAAAAGTGTCCCCCCCCCGGGGTGGGGGGTTAAAATCACACATGCCCAATGAAAATCCCTGATCTATATTAATTTCAAGCAGCAACAACTCCAAAGACTCTCAATCATCTTAATTGCTTCCTATTGCATCATATCACTGTTCCCTAAAAAATGAATCCAATAAAGAGTTGTCATAAAGGGCCTCTGATAACACACAAGTCCCTATATAAAACACTTAATATTTTTGTTTACAAGAAACCTTGTACATTAAATTATGCTGATTAAAACAGGCTCCGATGGCACTGTCTACCCAGTTGCCTCTAGAACAGGAAAAGGATAGTGGAGTGTTTCATTCCTTTTGTCATTTGTTCGTTCAGTCATTTAACAAATATTATTGAGCAAATGCAGTGTGTCAGACTGTCCCAGGTGCAGGAGACAGACAAAGGGGAAGCTCACATTCTACTCGGAGAACAAAGAAGTAAACAAATCACTTTAGCTGTCAAAAGTACTACGAATAAAATGAAAGTGTACACAGGATTAGACCATCCGATACAGGAGCCACTCACACCTGCGGCAATGGAGCCCATGAAATGTGGCTCGTCTGAAATGAGATGTGTGGCCACACCAGAGTTCACAGACTTAGAACAAAAAGAGAATGCAAAAAAATCTTAATAATGTTTTATATGACCACATGTGGAAATGATAGTACTTTGGATATGTTGGGTTAAATAAAATATACTAGCAAGATTAATTTCACTTGCTTCCTTTACTTGTTTACTGTGGCTACCGGAACACTTACCATTCCACGTGGGGCCGATAGTGTATCTCTACTGGCCTGTGCGGGGTTAGAGAGCAGAAGGGGTGCGCAGCTGCCTCAGCCTGAGGACGCAGGGAAGGCCGTGCCAAGGGCTCGGCAGGTCCAGGATCTGGAGGAAACGGCACGTGCGACGGCTCTGTGGTGGGGAGGGGCCCAGCCTGATGAAGGAACAGCGAGGAGAGGAGCCCAGGTTGGTGAGGGCTGGTCAAGGAGTTGGGAGTTGGTCCCAAGAGAAATGGGACAGTCCCGGCGTGCCTGAGGCAGAAGACTGGCATGGTCAGACCGATTCTGAACAGATGCTCTGCCCTGGCTGCTGTGTGGAGGACGGAGCGGCACGCAAGCACGCACGCAAGCAGCTGAACCCTGGGCAGGCGGTGTGAGCCTCAGAGAAGAGGGAGGAGATTAAATCAGAAACGCTACTTTTTTCCCAAAGCGTCCATGTGGCTCGTTAATTCTACTTGCATTAAAATTTTGATTATGTGGAATACCTCTTCCCTCACAATAGCAGATAAGTGAGCTGTTTTCTTAATTATCCAAATTGAGCCTTAGGAGTCTAAGAGCAACCTGCCTCCTCACAGAGTAGAGAGAGAATTAAACCAGCTTTACTTTATTATCTGGCTTCCTGTTTGCTTTGGACCACTCAACTAGGCTAAGAATAACTTGGGGGGGGAGGGCGTTCTTGGGTTTGACACTGTTTTGATCTCATTTAATTCTTTTACTTCATTTACCATTAACTCAAAATTTGCTTTCCTTTTACTCCAAAAAGCTTTCCCACATTTTTACTGGGCCCTTTTGTCTCTTAGCTTCTCTTGGATGTCAGCTAACAGCAGTCATCTAAACTCATTAACTGTGGCATTTTCCACTTGCCACTTGCTTTGCTGTCTCTTCCCAGCTCACCGGTCCTTTCTGCACTGTTGAGTCATTTGCTCTGAGTCACGCCTGGCTGATGTGAAGGCCGGAAAAGCATCTCGGCCTGCACCTGGTTTAGGAAGGGATGGCACTGCGGAACACAGGCTGGACCAGGCACATCTGTCCTTGGCGGATTCAGGAGCTAAGAGAAAAAGTAATCCCCTCTTTTCTTTCTTCCTTTTTTTTTTCTCTCCCAAATTTACCATCTCTCTCAGTATCTGTTGGAAAACAATTCCTAGGGGAATGTGAGTCTTGGCCACTCATTTCTGATTTCTTGAGGCAGGAGAACAGGCTCTGGATGAGCCCAGAAAGCTCCTCTGTCATGCAACCTGGACCTTCACAGGCATGCTGCTTTGGATGGCTCTTCCTTTAGAGCTGTGGAGGCCGTCTCACCCAGGGGCCACCGCACTGAGCTCCTGAAACACGGGACGATGAGGAACTGTCCCGGATCAGAGAAGCCTGGGGACACATGACATCTGATGCAGTATAGTACCTGGAGGAGAACTTGAACCGAAAGTGGGTGATGGAAACCCGGTGGGATCCTAACCAAGCTGCAGTCAGCACGGAGGAGTCCCAGACTGTGAGCAGGCACGGTCTGTTCCCCAGGTGAGGCTGTGACCAGGTGCCGTCCGCTCCCCAGGTGAGGCTGTGAGCAGGCCTGGACCACTCCACAAGTGAGGCCCGTTTAGAGGGCTGACAGGGCTAGAGCACTGGAAGCACTGCCTGTCCTTCTCAGGACTCAACAGTAACTAAAAGGGCAATAAAAAGGAAAGAAGCACTGATGCATCCTGCAGCCAGGATCAACCTCAGCATGTGATTTAAGTGAAAGAAGCCAATCACAAAAGACCACATATCGCAGGATTCCAAGTCTATGAAATGTCCAGAACAGGCAAATCTGTAGAGACAGACAGTCGACTGGCAGTTGCTAGGGGCTGGAGGGAGGGGGGCTGGGGAGTGACTGCTGATGGGGACAGGGTTTCTTTTAGGGGTGATGACAATGTTCTAAAATTAGATGAAGGTGGTGGCTATACCACTAGGTAAAGTTCCTAAAAACAATTGTATTGTCCACTTGAAACAGGTGAATTCTATGTAAAACGCATCTCAAGAAAGCTGTTAGAAGGAAGGAAGGGAGGGAGGGAAAAAGAGAGAGAAGGAGAGAAAGAGCTGTTTAAAAACTCTAAGCATTAGGGAGCGGATGTAGCTCAGTGGTTGAGCACCTGCTTCCCAGGTATGAGGTCCCGGGTTCAATCTCTAGTACCTCTTAAAAACAAACCAACAAACGAAAAAAACCACCTCTCACTGGGGAGCAGATGTAGCTCAGTGGCTGAGTGCCTGCTTCCCATACAGGAAGTGCTGAGTTCAACCCCACGTACCTCCTGAGAAAACACAAAACCTCTAAGCACAGTTTCAAAGATTCTGAAGCTGCAGGCAGGTGAGGTCAGGCCCTTCCTTTTTTGTTTAAGAAACTAAAGCCCAGAAAGAGTTGAAGGTCTTGACTGAATCACACGAGTCAGCAGCAAAGTCAGGACTCGAGACCAGGGCTCTTCCCGATCACACCCAGCTGCCTTTAGCCCTCGAGCACTTATTAATCACCCACAAAGTACGAGGCATCCTGCTAGGCTTATGGGGAATATAAGGATGAGTAAGACAAGACTCAGGTCTTCCAGGAGTTTCTTTTGATCTAGTCAGAAAGACGGGAGATGAGAAGAGCACACTCAAGCATGGAAGCAGAGCCTGCGCGATGGGAGGGGACAGTGGGGGATAAAGGGCTCACCATTGGCCGGAGGCTGAGGGTAGAGAGGGCCCTGCCTGGGCTTTGAGAGTCAGGCTGAGCTCAGAGAGGAGGAGGACACGAGAGAGGACGGCAACGGGAAAGGTATGGAGGCAGGACCGTACAGGTGCACAGATACGCACAGGTGCTCAGACAGGGCTCTCCAGCGCATGCCTTGAGTGTGCCAGGACGGAGGGACTTATAGACGGCGGACTCAGCAGGGGTTCTGAGCGCCAGCTCCACCCTTGAGAGGCCCCACGCTCTCGTCTGTGTGATGGGAAGGACGAGGGTGGCTCCTTCCTGGTATATTTGCGAGGGCTAACGGGCCAGTCCCCATCAGCTCTCAGCACACTGCTGAGCTGGCTCGGAGGAAGCCTCAGTTAACATTAGCTCTAGCATCACAACAGTGGTGACTCTCGGAACATAAACCACCCCTACCCCCTTTTCTCCTGTAATTACTGTGTGCTTGCCTTCATGCCAGGGGCAAGCCTCCCCAGGAAGCTGCAGGGACTTGACTCTGACAACCCTCCCAGAACTAAAGCACTTTCCCCCACTCTTCTACCACCGCAGACTCATCTCTCCTGAGCACCTTCCTTCTAAACACAACCCTCCCTGGCAGGGGTACTGCTATCAGCTCTCAACACGCGGGGCGAGTCAGCCTCTCCGGTCACAGCGGAAAGGGCTGCTGAGAGGCAGAAGGAAGAATTTAAAGTAGGGATGGTGAGCACGGCCGTGGGGTGTGGTGGAGGGCTGCCGGCTCTTGGGGGCCCTGAAAGGACACTGGATCTGTGGAAGGAGACACGAGGAAATGAGTGCCACCGGGGAGGGGAACTGGGAAGCTGCGGGGACTGAGAAGAGAGGGAGAAATTTTCCTTCCCTGGATATATTATTTTATCTTTTGAATTCTGTACCATCAGCACGTATCACCTAGTCAAAGGGAAAGGAAATAAATAAAATAAGATAGGGGAGGGGGAAGGATATTGGGTGTCTGGGTGAGGCAGAAATGAGGAGCCGGTACGTGAAGGTGCAGGCGCATGGTCACGTTAGAGAACCCTGCTGGCGCCTGCCGTGCTCTCAGCCCCTGTTCCCCCAACATGCCCCGAAATGAGGAAAGCTGCTCCGTGAACGCCTGGGTGGCTCATCAGCAATTCTTCCCCAGGGGCAAACTCTGAGACACTGAAACCCGGGACTCTAAAAACCTTTGTAAGGAGCCCTTCAGACTCACTGCACGAGGCGGCAGGGGAAACACAACCCCGCCCCGTGCCACCTGCCCGCCACCACGCCTGCTGTGTAAAAGCTGCCCCTGGAATGCCACGTTCAGCGGCACCATCAGAGGCCGATGAGCCATCCCTCCACTCCAAGGACATGGAGAAAGCCGCTTCCTCACCTGGGCCACTAGCCAGGCCGGAGCAGCAGCAGGGAGGGGCGGGAAGGGTGCAGGCGTAGCAGTCAGAGAGGAGGGCCTTCTGGTCCCGCCATTCACACTGCCCCACCCTGGGCGGCTCACACGATTGCTGGACCCTCGCTCTCCTCACCCAGAACTCGCAAAACCTTCTTAAGGAGCCCTTAGTACACACACATGCTACCATCTACCTGGCTTTAAAAATAACCTGATAATCCATGCCAATGTCCCTAAAAACACCACAGCACCAGCTGTCAATTTTTCCCTCTAAAAAGCCATTGACTCTCTCACCCAGCCTGTTCAACCACCTTTAGTCTAATTTAGAAACTCCAAAGGCGCTAATCCCGCCTATCTTTGAAAAGATCTGACAGTCATAAAAATCATTCATTCAACGAATATTTATTGAGCACCTATGTTATGCCAGGCAGTTTTGGGGACCGCTGATGCAGTGGAAGTGGTAGGGGAGAACAGACAATAGAGGCATTATCAAGGAAATAAGATAATTTCTGATGATGTTATGAAAAAAAAATGAAACTGTGTACTATGATAGAATGGGGTGGGGCTCAGGAGGCAAAGGAATGTAGTGGATGTGACACTGGAGCAGTGACCTCAATAACAGGGCGCCGGCCACGGGAAAATCTGGCAGAGGAATGGTCCAGGCAGGAGGCACAGCCAGTGCAAAGGCCCCGGGACAGAGAGAACTAGGCGAGCTCAAGGAACAGAAAGGTTGGATTTGTGAGGGAGAGGGCATCAGGGATGCAGAAACAGGTGAAGTCAGTACCTGTACAGTCACCAGGCTGGTAAGGAGTTTGGGTTTAATTCCAAGAGTATTGAGATGTCACTGGGGAGACATGAGCTGGCTCACGGGTTTTAAAAGATCACCCTGGGGTGACGAAGTTCTTAAAACTGAAGTCTCTTTGACGATAACTTTTGTCCTTTGGTTCTTGGAATCTTGGGCCTCTATAGGACAAGTTTAATAAGTGACATTCCTGAACTTTCTGAAGTCATGGCTTCCAAGAGTCTCCAGGCTTACCAGCTCTTATCCACTCATCATTCTAGCAGTTTCCCAAGAATATACTTTATCTTTTCCCTATGTCCTTCATTAAATGTGATGTCCAGAAAAGAACATAATATTTTAAGCAGGGACA
>JAQZBX010103747.1:0-11023 GCA_029593785.1 Cabassous unicinctus | reverse complement strand
ATGCAGGTCTGGTTCAACATAAGAAAATCAATCAATGTAATACACCACATAAACAAATTGAAAGAAAAAATTCACATGATCATCTCTATAGACGCAGAAAAAGCATTCGAGAAAATACAGCACCCTTTCCTGATAAAATCACTGCAAAAGATAGGAATAGAAGGAAACTTTCTGAACATGATAAAGGGTATATATGAAAAACCCATAGCTAACATCATCTTCAATGGTAAAATCCTAAAAGCTTTCCCTCTAAGATCGGGAACAAGATAAGGATGCCCACTATCACCGCTTTTATTTAACATTGCATTAGAAGTACTTGCTCGAGCACTGAGGCAAGTAAAAGATATAAAAGTCATCCAAATTGGAAAGGAAGAAGTTAAAGTTCACTAATTGCAGATGACATGATCCTATACATAGAAAGCCCAGAGAAATCTACAACATAGCTTCTAGAACTTATAAATATGTTCTGTACAGTTGCAGGCTATAAGATCAATGCTCAAAAATCAGTAGCATTTCTGTACACCAATGACAAGCAATCTGAGGAGGAAATCAAGAAAAAAATACCATTTACAATAGTAACTAAAAGAATCAAATACCTAGGAATAAATATAACTAAAGATATAAAGGACTTAGACACAGAAAACTACACAACACTGTTAAAGGAAATCAAAGAAGATTTAAATAAATGGAAGAATATTCCCTGTTCCTTGATAGGAAGACTAAACATCATTAAGATGTCTATCCTACCCGAACTAATCTACAAATAAAATGCAATCCCAATAAAAATCAACACTGTATTTTTTAAGGAACTGGAAAAACTAACTACAAAATTTATTTGGAAGGGTACAAGTACCCAAATTGACAAGGACATGTTGAAAAGAAAAACGAAATTGGAGGAATCACACTACCTGACTTTAAAACATACTACAAAGCTACAGAGGTCAAAAATGCATGGTATTGGCACAAGGATAGACATACCGACAAATGGAACCGAATTGAGAATTCTGGTATAGCTCCTCGCATATACAGTCATCTGATATTTGACAAGGCTACCAAGCCCACTCAACTGGGAGAGAATGGCCTCTTCAACAAGTGGTGCTTGGAGAACAGGATATCCATATCCAAAAGAATAAGAGAGGATCACCATCTCACACCTTAAACAAAAATCAACTCAAGATGGATCAAAGATCTAAATATAAGAACCAAGATCATAAAGACCTTGGAAGATAATGTACGGAAGCATCTACAGGATCTTGTAATAGGAAATGGTTTCATGAAATTCACACCCAAAGCATGGACAGCGAAAGAAAAAATAGATAAATGGGATCTCCTCAAAATTAAAAACTTTTGCACCTCAAAGGATGTTATCAAGAAAGTAAAAAGGCAGCCTACCCAATGGGAGAAAATAT
Organism: Cabassous unicinctus; assembly: GCA_029593785.1. Lineage (NCBI taxonomy): Eukaryota > Metazoa > Chordata > Mammalia > Cingulata > Chlamyphoridae > Cabassous > Cabassous unicinctus. Next base: position 9,614 of record JAQZBX010103747.1, on the reverse strand, counting down.
TTGGCAATCATATATCTGATAGGAGTCTAATATCCTGTATATATGAAGAAACCCTACCTCGAAAATAAGAAGACAAACAACCCATTTAAAAAATGGGCAAGCGACCAGAAAAGACACTTCTCCAAGAAAGAAATACAAATAGCTAAAAAGCACACAAAAAGATGTTCAAAATCCCTAGCTATAAGGGAAATGCAAATCAAAACTACAATGAGATACCATATTACACCCATTAGAATGGCGACTATTAAAAAAAACAGCAGACTATGTGTTGGAGAGGATGTGGAGGAATGGGAACCCTAATCCACTGCTGGTGGGAATGTGGAATGACCCAGCCATTGTGGAGGACAGTTTGGTGGTTCGTCAAAACACTAACTACAGAACTGCCATATGATCCAGCAATTCCACTGCTGGGTATATACCCAGAAGAATTGAAAGCAAAGACATGAACAGATATATGCACACCAATGTTCATAGCAGCATTATTCACTATTGCCAAAAGTTGGAATCAACACAGGTGCCCATCAACAGATGAATGGGTAAACAAAATGTGGTACATACATACAATGGAATATTACTCAGCTGTAAGAAGGAATACAGTGCTAACACATGGGATAACATGGATGAATCTTGAGGACCTTATGTTGAGTGAAGCAAGCCAGGCGTTAAAGGATGAACAGTAAATGACTTCACTGATATGAATTAAGCAAATTGAGCAGACTCAGAGAGCTATTGTCTGGAAGATAGGTTTACAGGAAATAGAAAGGGAGAAGAAGGTTGTGAGCCAACACCCATATGGATGTTTATGGTAGGGTGAAAGTGTATAGTTCCATATTGAAGGGATATGACAGGAGGGTAGTGATATCATTGGGTTGGGTGGTGCAGGTTTGACAGGTGGGTAGATTGGGAAAGGTAGGTTGGAAGGTCCAGGGACATGGGGGGAGGGTTGGGAGAGGGACCAGGTGAACACTGGGGATTTGCGGATATGTGGTTGAAAGTACAAAGTTGAAAATGCTCTTATGGCAATATGACAAGGAAGGATTACTTGTTTAGGGTGTTGGATGGGGGGTCATTCAGGACAGGGCATACCTGGAGCAGACTTCTGGAGAGTTTGTGAGTGATCATTCTGTCATAATGTGTTGTATCAGTGGGTGGAGACCTACATAATGAGTGGGAAGGAGTTGGACTCCCATCCTCGGGGGACCGATTTGTTCACAAACAGACAAGCGGGAGTCTCTTGAGAGCATGGGCGGTTCCTAATAGGGGAGGACAAACCAGTGTGTCAAGACCTCAGTCTTGTTGCATGTAACTATGAATCTTGTCATCCAAGGCGTGAAGCCAGGGGGTCGTCATGGGTCTTGAGGGGAGGGGGAAGGAGGAATAGAATAGATTGAATAGGGGGTATTTAGTGGGCAGTGGAAGTGTTCTACATGATCTTACAATGATGGACACAGGACATGCTAAATATCAAAATTTATAAAAGTGTATGGTCTAAAATATAAACCCTAATGTAAATCATTGACCATTTTTAGTAGCTATGTTTCACTATTTGTATATCAGTTATAACAAAGTTACCATCCACATATAAAAAGATAATACTGGAAAGGGGAAAAGTGGGAGGATGTTGGGTATATGAGAGTCCCCTGTATTCTGTGTGCTACTTTGCTGTGACCTAAATCTTCTTTGAAAACAAAATGAAAAATAGTGAGACACAGGGGAATGAGTGGGGGAAGGTGCCACGGTACAGACTGGACACCAGATATTGCAGTGATGAAAAGCAAAATGTTAAAAAAAAATTTTTTTTTAATATTTTTCAGTTTTTGAAACATCCCAATCTTTTCATTTTATTGTACTTTTAGTTTTTAAAAATTTTTATGTATTTTATTTTTATATTTAAACTTAACATTATTGTTTCATTTTACTATTAATTGTATTTGGCTATTGTAATGGCTTCATTTTTGAAGAAGCTTTGGATCACAGGAAGGTTACAACTGGGGCAGTGGAGGATCATTGGTGTGGGGTGTCAGTGATGGGGGATGGATGGGAGGAAGTTCACCTGAGCTTACATATAAGGTATATAAAAATGTTCAAATGTTCACGGGGCATTGTCACAGTGGTATTCTACTATAGACATATTGTGATTCTAGCAATGGAAGAAATTACAACATTGATGTGGGGCCAGTGGCCACTGGAGGCTCTGGGGGCAGGGAGAGGAAAAAATACACGTAATACAGGGGCTTTTTTGGGACTTGGGAATCGTCCTGAATGATACTGCAATGACAGATATAGGCCATTTTATACCATCACATAACATGCAGAACTGTGTGGGAGAGTGTAGACTACAATGTGAACTATGGTCCATGTTTAATGCCAAAGCCCCAGGATGCGTTTATCAATTGCAATGAATGTGCCACACTAATGAAGGATGTTCGTGTGGGAGGGTGTGGGATGTGTGGGGAGTGGAGCATATGGGAATCCCTATATTTTTTGTGTAACATTTATGTAATCTAAGTATCTTTTAAATAATAATAATAAAAAAGATTAGTGCTTTGATTCGACCACGTCTTTAAGGTGACTCAGAGTTAAGTCCTTGCCCCTTGGTGGGCTATGTAAAGGGACACTCACTTAGGGAGAACACAGAATAAGATATGCACACACGTGAAGAGAGCTCCACAGACACGGAAGTAGAGAGGATTTTGATCCTGTGGCCCCAGGAAGAGAGATGAGCCGTTCACTTGATCATTTACAGCTGACCTTGTGAAAAAAACAAAGCAGCTGAGCCTGGAAAGAAACAAGCTGAGATCAGAAGAAGCTGGGCCCATGTAGCCTAAAGAGAGAGAGGAAGGCTGAACCCTTGCAGACGTCACCCACCATCTTGCTTCAGCATGTGGCAACAGACTTTGGTGAGAAAAGTAACCTTGAGTTGGACTCTTCAGGGCCTTGTAACTGTGAGCTTTTACTCCAAATAAATTTCCTTTATGAAAGCCAAGAGATTTCTGGTACTTTGCATCGTCACCCCTTTGGCTGACTAATACAGATTATATGCCCTTAAAAGAGCATCAGACATCAAATATTTTCAAAATAACCAATTTCTCATATGTGTGTATATTTCACAATCGCAGTTTTCATATCCACAAATCCAAATTGTCTAGTGTCTTGCTGCTAAGAATGAGCTCAAGGAAACAGCAGCATAGCATCCCCCGAGAGCTTGTTGAGAGGACAATCTTATCTTTCACCCCAGACCTGCTGCATCCGAGTCTGCATTTGACCAGGTTCTGAGGTACCTGGAGGCACCGTGAATTTGAGAAACCCTGACCTAAAAACTTAAAACATACAATCAAGAAAAACTTGTCCTTTTCTCTCCATTTTTCATGCAAACTGGTTTTGAGTAGTCATTGGGAGAGCCAGACTTCTTTTCTTTTCAGTGCAAACAGTTGCATTTAGACGTCTTCTCCCAGCATTTAGCTTAAAGTGATCTGAATAAAGCAAAAGAATTGTGCCTTGTCATAATGCTAGAGGAACATGATTTAGGTTTTTGCTGCCTTTTCAGTCTGTGTTCACTCTGATTTCCGGCTTCCTTGTTCACCTCCATGACTTGTTTGGGCCTTGATAGCATTGAGGTGTTGAGGCAAGCAGAGGGTCTCCTGCTCCTGCCCCCTGGGGACGGCTCCATGAGGTCAGTGCCCACAGGGCAGCAGCAGCAGGGGAAGGAGCCATGCCTCCAAGGTTGCCTTCCTCCTTCCTTTCCACCTACCAGCCCTGGAACAGTCTCTTACCTGTGGGAAGTTCAGGTTGTCAGAAGGGAGGGATTCCCAAATGGCGCCTTCCTGCCTTTTCTTGGAACCTGGGCTGCAATGCCTACCTCATCAAAAAAATCATCAGATAGAAAAATTAACATTCATATAGTAATTTCTAATGTACAGTTTGGTTCATGGAGGCTAATCTCATATACAACCCTTTGAACTGTTATTATGAGTATTATTATTTGATCTGCAAAACTAATTGTCTCAGAGAGTTTCGTTCAGACCCTGACATCACTTGAGTACTGAGGTGACTTGTGAGCTTGGGAGGTGGCTGGGGTGGGAGGGGTCAGTCTGTGAGTGTCCATTTTATATTAAGCAGATGTTGAGAATCAGAAGAGCAAGGGCCTGGACCAAATCCTGGGCTCAGAGGCAGGAACGGATAGAAGGTTTGACGGGATCATGGGACAAGTAAGGGGAAAGTTACAAGGGTAAGGGCTGGGAACCCATCGCTGGATGCTGTGAGAAGATTTTCATAGATTTGTTGAGTGTGTGAGTTAGGTTGGCTTAAAGGATCAGAAGCTGAGTGGGTTCTTTTTAAAGGAATCTGCCCAAGACGTGATGTTATTTAATGGGGTTTTGGTAAGCATAGGTTGTCAATGATGAAAAGCAGGAAGTCCATGCAAATAAATGGTTCAGGCACCGCCCACCCCACCATGGATTGTAAAGACAAACACCACCAGCTCAGTCCTAAAGCAGCTTTCCTTCCTGCAACTGGTCCTCTGGGAGTGTCACAGAGTCCAACTTCTAAAGGGAATCGCTCGCCAATCTTCATTGTCATTGCTCAAGTGGGAATTTAAAAAAAAAGAAAGTTCATGAAACCTTTAAACACGATGTCTAGAAATATGCATTTTAATAAGCTTCTGAGATGTTCCTTGTTCACACCAAAGTTTGAGAACAAAATTTTTTTGATGATAGCAGTAGAACGTTACCTATTTCTATCACAAAATTCTGTCGCTGTGGTATCTGGTGGGGAGAGGGCCTTGCGCTGTTCTGTGCATGCCTCGTTCTTGGGCCGGCAAAGGCGCTATTTCCAGGTGGACTTGGGAAGGCAGAGAGCAGGAACTGGGGGAGAGCCGGCCAGCAGGGAGAGCTTTGAGAGCTGCCCAGGGCGCGGCCTCTTCTGAGGCTGGGGAGGGAAGTGACGGGCCATTGCGGCAGGGATCTCTGGGAAATTAAAGGCAGCAAATGGTGAGAGGCACTAAAGGGCAGAAGAATGTCCGGGTCCGCTGGTTTTGAGGCACTTCAGATCCCTCTGCAAGGCCGTGGCTTCTCTACCCACCCCTGGAAGCGCAGCCTCCTGCAGCCTCGTCAGTCACGAGGGTCTCCTCAGCTCTCCCATTGTCCCACAAGAGGGTGCCCCCCTCTGTCGTTGGGAATGGGGCCCCTCCGTGTTGCTCCTCAAAACTCATCCTGTCCGTCTTTCACATCCGTCTGCTCTTCTGTCCTTGCCCTGCCCTTCAGGTTCGCTCTGTCCTGCTGTGGTTTCACCTCTTCAGCTATGCAATTCCCAGTTCCTCGGGTTCCCCCGAATGCCAGACCACCCAGCGTGGGCTGACCTTGGGCTTGTCCAGACGCCAGCCCTGGGGACAGCAGTGTGCCAGCTCACCCCCTCACACTTACAGGCAGCAGTGAGCCCCTCTGCCCACAGCTGCAGCGCCACCACAATCACATTCTGTGCCTTATTCCCTGGATCTCATCTCTTGCCTTGGAAGCCTACTGCCGAGGACAGGGCCTGGTTTCTCATCTCCCTATTGCCGCATTTTCCTTCTGCTCCGAGCTCAAAGCCCAAGGTTGTGTCTCTGGTCCTGCCACTGCGTAATGGAACACCTGCCCTTTCCCAGTGTCCTTCTCCCTCGGCCACCGTGTGAGTCCTTGAGCCAAGTGCATGCCTCCCTTGGACTGATGGACCATGCTCATTTTGGACACTTTGCTCACCTGGAAGGCACCTGCCCTCCTGTTTCCTCCACCCAGCTCCCTTTCCCCACCACCCCACTTCCTCGCCAAGGCTGTCCATGCCTGACAGGTTAACCTGCGCCACAAGACAGGTTAGGGAGAGAGGCAGATGGGCTTAAAAATGATTCTATAAACTGCATCCTCACAACTTTTTGTTTCTGTTCAGCTTTTTGTCATGATGAAAAATAATTTGTGATGAGAACCAAGTTACACAAAGATGTCATTAGGGTCCTGCTCTTTAACCCTGGCAGGAGCTGAGGACCTGGAAATCAACTTTTCCCACCTCCTTTCCATATTTTCTCACCAAGCCTATGGCACAGCGAACCCAGAAGAATGAACTGAGAGGTATTCCCGCTACTCTGAGGGTGTGCAAGAAGACTGAAATTTACAGATTTTTTTACACTGTCACTGACTCTATAGAATAACATATTCATTTTGACCAACTTCTTATCCAGAAGACAAAAACATGCATTAGAAAGCTTTCCTTCTTCCTCTACCTCTCCCTTTCTCTTTTATCCTTTATCTCCCCCTCCTGCCTTCTCTCTTTCTGTCTCATTAATGTAGAGGATGGGAATAAAGCTTGTAAATTTAATAGACCAGAAATTTCACACTCTCAAACATGGAAGGACATTGCAAAACACGTGGTCATCTTTTAAAAATGTAACGTGGCACGTGACTATCCTGTGCCATTTCTGAAGAGGTTTCCTTTGGAGAAGTCACTTATTTGGAGTATAAGCCTTTGCACATCATTTTTCTTCAGTCGTGGATATCTTGGGTTTTCAGTTAAGAAGATGTTCTGTCTCTGCAGGCCCTCTTCCCACTCCCCACCATTTGTCAGCATCATCACATTATGTCCCATCAAGCATCGACCAGGGCAGCCTGTCCCTTAGCTCCTTTAAAGGTTCTTTGAAACATCACCATGCTTCCCTGCATTAGTAGGTATTGGTAACTGATTCCTTGCTGTGACCAGGTCAGAAATGTGTGAAAATCTGACTCGGAATCCGAATTCCTTTAAGAAGTTCCAGGCTTGACTATTGGATTCAAAGGCATTGGTTCAGTTCCGTTGGAATGGGAAATTGTGGGTTGTAATATGCTTCCATCCTTGAGATATTCCTGGAGTTTGAGATCCAAGGCCCTAAATACAACCCTTCATACCCTCTTTTACTTGAATTGTTGCCTCCCATGATATCACTATGTTATCAGTCATAGCAGGAAAGGTGAATGTTAAAAAAACCCTGCATATATCCCAGGGCTACAAATCCTAAGTGAGGAGATGAACAACAAAGACCTATAGACATTTTTTTTTGGGGGGGGGTGGAAATCTGCTATGGATTATAAAGGATCTTTAAAAGTAAAACTCATGTGAATGCCAAGCGCATAGCCAAAGCTTTGGACAGTGATTTGAGTGTAGAAGGGCATGGCCTTCTGTTCTAGAAGATGTCGGGGCACCTCACAGAGCATGATAAAAGAAACCTCTAGTTTCACTAAATTGGATAGGAAATTGCTATTCCATGCCTCTTTTAGAAGACTTCATTTGCATGCACACAATTAAATATTTCTTTTTGTATTTCTATACCCTGCTTCATCTATAAGAATGTGAGAACCTAACTGGTTAATGAAGATTTATTTGGAGTTGCTCCTATGCTGTATCAACACCAGCAAGTCTTGAGCCCCTTTTAGGCTCTGCATCCTTATTTTTAAAGTTGGGGTCTAGAGATATTCTACCTTTTTTGTTTTGTGTGAACCTAATTTGATTATGAGAACCTGTAGTGGAAAACCATGGAATGCTGTGCAAGTTCGTCTCTATTTTTCTTAAATGTATTCATTCTGGGGGCGGGTCATGTCATAAGCACATAGATCTGATTTGCTCAGTGCCTGATGCATTCTAACAATGGAATACATGTTGAGTGAGGATTTGGACACTAGAACAAGAGTGAGGTGTTTTATTTTGGTTTTAAGTAGAGTTATAGTATTTATTGGGCAGCTCCTATTCATTCTACATAGGGTTAGGCACTTTGCATATATTATTATTCATGCTACAAAAACCTCACAAGGTTAGTTATTATACCCCTCATTTATTGGTAGGAGAATTTGAGATTAAGTTTAAAAACTTGGATAGTCTGTAAATGTCGGTTAGGATTTGAATTCAAAGAGCACAGCTATTTGTCTCTTCTCTACTCCATTCTACCTACCTAGGAAGGCAGTGTTGGAAAGCTGCTTGGAGGATATCTTCAGAATTCTAGTTAGTCACCTGATTACTTTTGGCAGCAAACTTATGTCAATGTGTCTTGGAATAAAATAACTTTGATCATTCAAGGTCTAATTACCTTGATCATGTGTTTACCCACTTAGACTATATTTAGCACATGCTATTAAAGAGGATTATATAAAATCTACTTAATGATATTTTAATCATAGTTTTAAAATCCCATCATCAAATAAAACAGTTGATATTTATATTCAAAGCTGCGCTTGGCTGTGGGAAGATGATTTATTCACCTTTTCCACTGCTCTGTTGCTGCATGGACTTGCTTTGGAGCTGAGCTGTCCCCTGCTGGGCTCAGACCTACTCTTCCTGGTGGTCCAGGCCAATAGCCCACTAGACTCTTGTGCATGCGAGTCAAAGGACCTACTGGAGAAATCTCATCCAAGGGGAAGCCAGTGTCAAGGCAACTGGTAAGAGTCTTCATTGGCAGAGGAGGGCTCGAGCTTGTCATCTCCCACTGGAGTGCTCATGTGGCCCTGGTCCCAAATGAACTCAGGTGGAGATTACTGGGCAGGAGGTGAGACTGAAGATTAAGCAGAAAGAACTTGGGCTGTGGGGCCAAAGCAGCCTGCTTAAGTTCACCTTTGACTGTGGATGCCCAAAGTGGTATTCTCCCTGCGTCTCGTCAGCAGGTCAATCATATCTGAAATGCCCCGGGCTCCAGTGTACTAGGCACTGTTAAGCTGGAAGTTCCCATGGGACATGGCAGTGGAGCCCAGCAGAGTCAGCCCAGAGCTGATAACACTTCTTCAGAAGAGCTCGCAGTGCAAGGTCTTAAAAAAGCAGCAAAAGTCAGAGGCAGAGTCCAGCAGAAGGGATCGGCACCAAGGAAGATTAAAATGACAGCCAGCCAGGACAGCCAAGCAGGTGGCTGATCACAATTACTTGAGATCACTGGGTGATGCCCTATCAATAACCCCCCTAAGGCTTAGCAGGCACTTTGTGAGGACGTCCTGTAGGGCCTTTGACCTGTACTGGCACATAAGGTTACCCTGACTCTTGGATTACATTAACTAATGCTCCTTTTAGTAATTCATTCCCCAAAAGTTAACAGCATTATGGTGTTGGGCTGTTGCCGTCTTGCTCGTTTGCTCTTTGCATTTTTTAAGAGCAGTCAATATTTCAGATCATGCCTCAGAGCACTGAATGTAGATCCAGCATATGTTGCGATGCAAGTTTCATTTTGAGTATTGAGTTTCTCATGCATGTCGTCTGAAAAGCAATTTTAGAGAATGCAAAGTTTAGCAGTCGTAACTGAGCCAGGGAACTCAACAACGAAAAGAGACAACCCAAGTAAAAAGTGGACAAAGCATTTGAACAGACATTTCTCTAAAGAAGACATACCAACGGCCAATAAGTGCATGGAAAGGTACTCGTCATCATTCATCATTAAGGCAATGTAAATCAGAACCACAATGAGAAATCACTTCAAAATAATAAAATAAAAAAATAAAAAGTGTTGGAGAAGATTTGGAGAAATTGGAACCTCCTATGTTGCTGTTGGAAATGTAAAACAATTCAGCCACTGTAAAAAAAAAAGTTTTGCGATTCCTCAAACATTTAAACAAAGAATTGTCATGGAAGTGGGTGTGGCT
>JAQZBX010103746.1:0-11024 GCA_029593785.1 Cabassous unicinctus | reverse complement strand
TCAGGGGTGCTACCTCGATGAAAGTTGAAAGATAAATCATGGGACTGTGAATAATGGACTGTAGTTAATAGTACAAGTATAAGATTGTTCTTTCATGAATTATAATAAATTCTTGACACTAATAAAAGGTATTAATAAGGTGGCATATAGGAAAAAATTAATGTTATGTAAACTATAGTCTACTAGTCCCATTTTAATATTCTTTCATCAATTGTAACAAAAGAACCACACTAATCCAAAGTATCAACAATATTAGAGTATATGTGAACATTGTATTTTCCTTGAATTATCTGTAATCCTATGTCTTTAATGTAAAAATAATACTATTTCAAAATGTTATACTGGCAGACATAATAAACTGCTTTTTTTACACAAAAGAAATTTTCAGGTTTCCTTTCAGTTTTGAAAGAGTGATTAATTTAGAAGCCCTAGGTATTTCTGAGATTCAGTATGAGAAGAAATATCCATGCACTTATGTTACCTTGCATAGTTCCCAGAGATTAGCTTTTGGTTATTGCTTTAAAACTCTCTCGGGATAAGTGACATTTGCAAAATGGTTTGTACAAACACACACACATTGTTACCTTTTTATTTGTATAATAACTTTATTTTCTTTTGATTAATGTTCTTTATTCCCCAAGAACCTTGAAAAACAGTATCCTTCATAATGTGAAAACAAAATCAGTAGAGAAGTTGATAATGCATTGATGATGGTGTTCTAGGATCCTCTGTCGTAAGCTAGTATTTGAAAATATATAACATATGGTCAAATGCTATAACTCTGGTTACCTTTTAATTTTTATTCTTTTTTCCTGTGAGTACTTTAATGATCCTTTTTATGAATATGAATGAATGTGTGTGTGAGATGAAAATTATTTGTAGAAATAATCTATGATACACAAGCATATTTTTTGCACAAATGTTAGCATATTATACCCATGTTCTGTACATTGCCTTTTGCATTTAACAAAGTATCTTAGAGATAATTACATACTATAATTGACATATAATAGCTGCCCACTTTGTATCCATTCTTGCTCTTTTTACCTGACCTACAGAGGTTTTCACTTTCTTCTCCTTGCTTTTGTGCAGAGCTTCCAGATGTGTAGCACCATGGACTGACTGATCAAAGCTTTATACTTTCCAATCTCCTGGCATGTAGTCTTAGTTTGTCCAATCAGGTTGAACTGCAGGGGTCATGCTTGAAATGCTGGGACAGAAGCACTCTCTCTTTCCCTGGAATGGAACAAGAAATAAGTATCCTTAATAATGTTTGATACCTCATCCACGACCACATGAGAAACCAGCTTGAGATGGAGCTAACAAACTTAATGGCACAGCCGAGAGATGAGAAGAAAGTGAGTCTCTGAGAATTTCCCATTGATGTGGCCCAATAAATCTGTTTTTTAAAATAAAAAGAGATAGTCTCCAGACAATGAAGATGGTGGTGTGAGATGCTCCAATGTACAATTTCACAAATTAATCCTTAAAGAACTAGCATAAAGAGGCAAAGCCATGATCCTTAAAAGTTGGGAAAACTGTTAAGAGTTGCAGTTACTGGAGTGATGAAAAAGAAAACACAGGTTTAACAATGGTAGGAGACAATCAGTATTAGTTATACTCACTGTGGCTGAAAGGGGTATTCTGTGTATATATTTCAATTAAAAGGAAGCTAGAGAATAATGTAGGGACTGTATAACATGATTTTGGTAGTGGATGAAGATTATGGTTACTAGTATAAGAATGCTCTTCCTTTACAAAGTGTTAAGTATATGGCAATATATGGGAAAATTACAACTAACATAATATATGAATTATAATTAACAGTAATATTGTAATACTTTTGAAACAATGGCAAAGAAGGCAAATCTAAGGTACAAAGGGGTATTAGGGGGTATGGGAGTTTTCCTTTTGAAGTAATGAAAATATTCTAAAATTGAATAAGGTGATGATAGCACAACTCTGATGAATATAAGAGTCAATGAGTATATACTTTGAATGTATTATACAAAGCATGTGATAGTATTACACAATCAATCCTGTGGTGAAAGATGGACTGTGATTAAGAAAACAAATATGAGAACATTCTCTCATGAACTATAACAAGTATATAATACTAATACAGGGTGTCATTACCTGGGTAGTTTGGGAGGGAAATACACCAAATATAAGATATTGGCTACAGTTAGTAGTAATATATTTTCATTGTTTTATCTAATTTTTCCTTAATGTAATTTTTTCTTTATTTTTAAAGAAGATTTAGATTACACAAATGTTACATAGAAAATATAGGGGATTTCCAAATAGCCCATCCCCTCCCCCTGCCACACTTAACCTCCATTAACATCTTTCATTAGTGTGGTACATTTGTTACAATTGATGAACACATATTGAAGCATTGCTACTAACCATGGTCTATAATTTACATTATAGTTTATACTTTGCACTGCATAATTTTATAGTTTTTAACAAAATGTATAATGGCCTGTAACCGTGCAGTTAGGATTTTTATTTTAACTCTTTCTTTTCTTTTAATATAAGAATTTATGGCTATTAATTTCCCTCTCAGCACTGCTTTTGTTGCATCCCATAGGTTTTGATATGTTGTGATCTCATTTTCATTCATTTCAAGGTAGTTACAGATTTCTTTTCCAATTTCCTCCTTGACCCACTGTTTGTCTAAGAGTGTGTTGTTTAACTTCCATGCCTTTTAATCTAATTTGGTTCTCTGCCCCTTACTGATTTCCAGCTTCATTCCATTGTGGTCAGAAAAATTACTATATATAATTTCAATCTTTCTGAATTTGCTGAGAGTTGTTCTGTGACCTAGCATGTGGTCTATCCTGGAGAATGATCTATCTGTTCTTAAGAAGAATATACATCCTGCTGTATTTGGGTGTAATATTCTGCCTATTAGGTCTAGATCTTCTAATGTATTATTCAAGTCTATATTTCTTTATTGATCCTCTGTCAATATGTCCTGTCTAATGGTGAAAATGGTGTATTAAGTCCCCCAATCTCATTGTAGAGACATCTATTTCTCCACTTAGATTTTCCAATGATTGTCTCATGTATTTGGAGGCACCATTGTTAGGTGCATAAGTGTTTATGATTTTTCTTTCTTCTTCATAGATTACCCATTTTCTTAATATATACTGTCCCTCTTTGTCTCTTACAATAATTTTGCATTAAAAACTTATTTTGTCTGATACTAGTATAGCTACTGCTGCCCTTTTTATGGTTATTGTTTGCATGCAAAATTGTTTTCCAAGCATTCACTTTCAACATCCTTGAGTCCCTAGTTCTAAGGTGAGTTTCTTGTAGAAAGCATATTGATGGGTCATATTTCCTTATCCATTCTGCCAATCTGTGTCTCTTGATAGGAGAGTTTAATCCATTAACATTCAGTGTTATTACCATCATGAAATTACTTACCTAGCCATATTTTCTTTTAGTTTATGTAAGTCATATATTGTTTTCCTTGTTTGTTTTTTTTTAGTTTATTAAAGTATATCACTCATACATAAACATACATAAACAGTAAGTGTATAGTAATAGTTGTGAAATTACAATACAAATATACATAACATCATACAGGACTCTCATACCTCAACCTACCACTAATACTTGCATTGTTGTGAAACATTTTTAACTAATGATAAAAGAGCATTCTCAAAATATTATTAATAAACAAATTATCTTACATTTAGTGTGGTTTTCCCCCAACTCACCCTATTATTATTAATATTATCATTATTATATCATTTATACATGACGGGTCTGATAAATCACCCCACCACCAACACCTTGCATTGTTGTGAGACATTTGTTACAAGTTATGGAAGAATTTCACCAACATCTTACTACTAACTATAGTCCGTATCTTACATTTGGTGTATTTCTCCTCCAACCCACCTTAATATTATTTAATATATTTTTTTGATAGAAGTTGTAAACTGACAAAACAATCATGAGCATGTGCAGAATTCCCATACAACACCCCTCTATCAGCACATCACATCATGGTGGAACATTTATTATAGATTATGAGATAATATCATCAGACTATTACCCAGTCCATAGTGTACATTTGGCACACTTTTTCCCTACTCCCCTATTATCACCACAGTACATCTTTGGCATAGATGCATGAATATTGCAATACTTTTAACCACAATACATATGTCACTCCAGTTATATTTTTCCCATGTTTCTCCACATTCCCACTACCCTGCAATAGTGACATACATCTGCTCTAGCTCACAATGGACACTCTTGCATCTGTACCATCAGTCAAAATTCTTATCCATCTCTTGGCTTATTGTGCTATTCAGTCCCTAGATTATTCTCTAGATTTCTTCCAATTGGCATTTACATCCCTAGGCTACTCTTTCCAGTCACATTCCCATTTATAAACTAGCTGTTACTCACTATAATTTGTTACTATCAACGTTATACATTTCTACAAATTTACAATAGAGCTATTTAAAACTTAACTTATACATACATTAAGCATCAGTAGTCCATCTCACTCCTCCTCTTATCTCCTTTAAGAATCAAACACCTACCACCAGGTTTTGATTTTCCTACATTTTCTTCTACAAGCTTTATGGGTCTTGATTTTATATTTAGGTGTTTGGTCCATATTGAGTTAATTTTTGTATGAGGTGTGAGATAGGGGTCCTCTTTCCTTCTTTTGGCTACGAATATCCAGTTCTCTCAGCACCATTTGTTGAATGGACCTTTCTGCCCAAGCTGGGTGGGTTTGACAGACTTGTCAAAAATCACTTGACCACAGATGTGAGAGTGTTTCTGAACTATCAATTTGGTTCAATTGGTCTTTCTGTCTGTCTTTATGCCAGTACCATGCTGTTGTTACTACTGTAGCTAAATAAAATGATTTAAAGTATGGAAGTGGGAGTTCTTCAACTTCACTTTTCCTTTTTAAGATGTTTCTGGCTATTCAAGACACCTTGCCCTTCCAAATAAATTTGATAATTGTGTTTTCCTTTTTTTTTTTTTTAAATTCTGGTGGAATTTTTATTGGGATACAAATGAATCTGTATATCAATTTGGGTAAAATTGACACCTTAATGATATTTAGTCTTCCAATCCATGAGCATGGAATGATCTTCCAATTATTTAGGTCATTTTTAATTTCTTTTAACAATGAGTTGTAGTTTTCTGCATAGAAGTACTTTACATGGTTGGTTAAGTTTATTCCTAAATATTTAATTCTTTTAGTCGCCATTGTAAATGTAATTTTTTCCTGACTTCCTCCTCAGATTGCATATTACAAGTGTCTTTTAAAGCCTATTTCATCTGATATAAGTATAGCTACTCCAGCTTTCTGTTGTTGTTGTTGCTGCATGCATGGAATAACTTTTTCCAGCCATTCACTTTCAATATATTGGTATCTTTGGGTCTAAGGTGAGTCTCTTGCAGACAGCATATAGGTGGTTCATATTTTCTTATCCATTCTGGAGTGTGTGTCTTTTGTTTGGGGAGTTAAATCCATTAACATTCAATGTTATTCCTGTAAAGGCAGTTATTTCACCTATTTTGACCTTTGGGTTTTTTTTGTCATATTTTATTTTCACCACTCTTTTGACACTTTTAGTTAAATTTATTGGTAAAACCTTCATTTCTAGGCTCTCTTCCAAGCATCTCTCTCCTGTCTTTTCTTTTCAGACTGTAGCACACTCTTTAGTATTTCCTGCAAAGCTGGTCCTTGGTTACAAACTCTCTGTTTCAGTTTATCTGTGAATATTCTAAAGTCACCCTCATTTGTTGAAAGACAATCTTGCTGGATATAAGATTTTTAGCTGGAAGTTTTTCTTTTGCAGTATCTTAAATATATCATACCACTGTCACCTTGCCTCCATGGTTTCTGATGGGAAATTGGCACTTAATCTTATTAAGTATTCCTTGTATGTTATGCTTTGTTTTTCTCTTGCTGCTCTCAAAATTCTCTCTTTGTGTTTGGCATTAGACATTCTGATTAGTATGTGTTTTGGAGTTGGTCTATTTGGATTTATTTGGATAGGAGTACATTGTGCTTCTTGGACATGGATATCTATGTTCTTCAGTAGGGTTGGGAAATTTTCCACCACTATTTTTCCAAATATTCCTTCTGCCCTGTTTCCCCTCTCTTCTCCTTCTAGGAAACCCATGACATGTATGTCTGCACATCTCTTGCTGTTGTTCAGTTCCCCGAGACTTGTTCAATTTTTTCCATTCTTTTCTGTGTGTGTTCTTTTGTATGTTCACTTTTGGAGGCCATTTCTGCAAGCTCACCAATCCTTTCTCCTGCCTTCTCAAATATGCTATTACATGATACCAGTGTATTTTTTATTTCATTTATTGCACATTTCATTCCCAAATCTATTTTTCTATATATGCTTTCAAATTCTTCTTTGTGCTAATCCAATGTCTTCTTAATATCCTTAATCTCTTTAGCCATCTCATTGAATTTGTTAAGGAGATTTCTTTGAGACAACTCTTTTATGTCATCTGGAGGCTTATCTTCTTCCTTTAATTGGGTCATACCTTCCTGTTTCTTGGTGTGGATTGTAATTCTTTGTTGGTGTCTTGGCATCTGGCTTACTAGATGCATTTATTCTGGGTGTAGTTTTTCTCTTTAGCTTAGGGCTTTATTGCCCTTTCTCCCTTAGTAGTAGAAGCCAAGCATATAGTTGGTGCTGTAAGCTGTGCATCCTCAAGCTGCCTTCATTGCCCCAGGGGCCAATGGAGCTTCTCCCAACTATCTCCTTTGCCAGGTGTAGGGACAGAACCACAGCCCTGTGTAATAATCCAAGTCATGCAGGCCTAGTCTGTAGTTGCCCAGAGAGACTAATGAAGCTTAATGCCCCTTTCTCCCTTCCTTGGGGTGGGATGGAGCTGCAGGTGTGGGCAGCAATATATGCTGTGTGGGTCCAAAATGACCATGGTTGCCCTTATAGACTTCTGACTATTCAGTCTGTGCCAGCTGAATGTATCTGCAGTTATCTGGTGAGGCTGTGCAGGGACCATCAGCTTTCTCCCTGCTAGAGGTGGGGCTGCAGCCTAGGTGAGGGCTGCAAGCTGATCTGGGTAGGGGCAGAAGATCCATGTGTAGGAAAATTATAAATGAGTCTAACTCCAATACATTGGGAGGATGGGTTATCATATATTCCAAGGCAAGGCCCACTTAGAGGGACTCACATTCCTGGGATTGTTTGCCTTGCCTATGGTGTCTAGTTGCCTCTAGAGCCCTCAGGAGCCACACTTCTTGAGGCACTGTTTACTGTGGCAGTCAGTGCGATCTGCCTTTTATTTTCCATCTTTTCATATTATTATTATTATTATTCTTTTTCTCTTGTCTTTTCTTTTCTATGATCTTAATATTTTTTCATGAAAACAAGGACAAATACAAGGATATAGAGTAAGTGGAACCAAGTGTCAAAGAGGAATTTAACACAAAAGCAAATTAAATAAAACCCTAGTGTAGAAAGAGAAGCTAACCATCTGAATAAGCCCATCCAGATAAACAGATGCCTAGACACCAGCAAAAAATTACAAGCCATTCTAAGAAACCAGAAGACATGACCCAGGCTAATGAACAAATTAAAAAACAGGAGGATATGCAGAACATGGGACAACTAATCAGGGATGTCCAACCAAATATCATAAATAGACTTAATGAAATGAAGGGAGAGATAAAAGATATTAAGAAAACACTGGGGAAATATACAGAAGAAATCATAAACATATATAAAAAGATAATAGGTTTGATGGGTGAATGACACAATGCAAGAAAGCAAAAAATACCCTGGAAGTACATAATAGCATATTTGAACAGGCAGAGGAAAGAATTAGTGACACCAAAGATAATACTTCTTTTTTTTATTTATTCTTTTCTCTTCTTTCATTCTTTTTCTATATTCCTAGTATTTGGGGAGGGGGGGAACATGGGCAACTATAAGAATACAGAAATAGTGGAACCAAGTGTTAAATATGACTTTTAACACAAAACAAAATGAAATAAAACCCTAGACTAGAAGGAGATGCTAACCAAATGAATAAACACATCAAGATAAACAAATTCCTAGACACCAGCAAAAAATTACAAGCCATACTAAGAAACAGTGAGACATAAGCACAATCTCTGGAATGACTTCCCTACTTACTTTGAAATCTCCTATCCATAAAAACTAATTTGTATTTAATATTTCCCCTTTTTGTCATGGTCTTTTTCCAAATACATTGCTACTTGCCCCTTGGTAATGATCTTTGGTGACAGGGAGGCCTAACCTTGGGATTCATATCCTATGCCAGGGGAGACATTGAGCTTATATGTTGAGTTTGGCTTAGAGGGAGTTCACTTTTATGTAATAAAGAAGTTTTCAGGAGGTAGCTCTTAGAAAATATATACTACTAATCTAAGTTTCTATTTCACAAGGACTATGTTCATAAGCACGAGCATCAATATGAGGGCCTGGCATATTAGTCTGTTCAGTTTCACCAGGCCCTGCCTATATACTCCAGAGATTCTGGCCACTCTATTAGAGAATCTAACAGGCCTCCAAATGGTGGGAAATTAATATTTTGTTGCTTACTATGGATCTCCAATCACAAAAAATACCCCATTAGCACATGAATACATTCATATTCCATAGAGGCATGCACTGAGTGCTTCCTTTCCCACACATCTCTCCACTACAACACTCTGCACCAGTGATCCTCCCCTGCCATAGTTGTAACTTTTCTGTAATCCAAAACCTGAAAAAAATAAAGCAAAAAATGTCTTGCATTGTGCCTTTCATCACTGTAAGATCTGCTATCATTTATGTATGTTTGCAATTTATTCTGTATCTTCCCCAAGTGTCTTTTAATTTATTCACTTTATTTTTGAAGAAACTTTAGGTTACAGAAAATTCACATCAAGAATACAAGGGATTCACACACAACCCACCCCCTCCCCTCACACATCTTCCAGAGCCAACATGTTACATGAGTATGGTACATTTGTTAGAGTTGATGAACAGATATTGAATTGTTGCTACTAACTATGCTCAATGGTTTACATTATGGCTTCCACTTTGTACCATACACTCTTATAAGTTTTAACAAAATGTATAATGGTCTGTATCCATCTTTGCAATATCATGCAGAAAAATTCCAATGCCCTAAAAATGTCTTATGTTCCACCTACTCTTCCCTCTCCTCCCCACAGAAATTACAGGAACCAGTAAGTTTCAATTTCTGAAGAATAAGGTTCATAGTTACATGCAATATTATTGAGGTTTGACATACATGTCCATTTTCTTTTATTAGGCACTGCCTATGTACTCAAAAGATTATTGCCCTTCTGAGAATGTAACAGGACTCACCAGGATAGGACTTTAATATTTTCTTTTTTATTGTGTGAGTCTCTACCCACTGAGATAACAGCCCATGACAAGATGAACACATTCATATTCAATAGATGTATGCCCCAGGTCCAGCCATTCCCAAATATCCACCCACTGACACCCAGCCTCAATGACACTCTTCTGTCATATTTGCCAAAAACATATTCCCACAATTGTAGTTTCAACCACAGACCTACAAGTCCCCAGAGTTCAACTGTTTCTTCCTCCAGCCCTCCCCCTAATTCCATGAATGAGCCAAACCAACCACCTTCACCCTGCTCACCCTCATATTCCAGAACCCCACTCACATCCATGCACCACCATCACCGCATCCATTGCCAACCACCCTTGACCTTCTGTCAAAAAGTTCTGTCTAATGGTGATAATGATGTATTACTGTCCCTCACTATAATTGTATAGGTATCTATTTTTCCCCTTAGTTTTCCATTGTTTGACTCATGTATTTTGGGGCACCCTAGTTAGGTGCATAAATATTTATGATTGCTCTTTCTTCTTGGTAGATTACCCCTTTTATTAATATATAATGTCCTTCTTTTTCCCTTAGAATAGTTTTGCATTTAAAGTCTATTTAGTCTGATATTTGTACTGAAGTCGGTACTATATTATTTCCTTTTTTTAGGTTTTTTAAAACTTTATTTTGTACATGTAATAATTGAAAATATAAACAATTAAAACTAAAAAGTAAACATAGGTGAATAAATATATACATTTCTCAATTAAATGTACTGGATACATATAACAATTTTTTTGAATCAAACAATATGTTACACAATATATTTGGTTCACAGTAATGCATTCATACAGTATTTGTCCTTTTGTGTCTGGCTTGCTTCACTCAACCTAATATCCTCCAGGTTCATCCATATTGTCATATGCTTTACAATTTCATTTCTTCTTACAGCTGCATAATATTCCATCATGTGACTAGACCACAGTTTGTTTATCCATTCATCTGTAGATGGCCACCTGGGTTGTTTCCAACTTTTGGCAATGGTGAATAATGTTGCTATGAACATCACTGTGCAGATGTCTGTTCGTGCCACTGCTCTCATTTCTTCTGGGTATATACCCAGTAGTGGTATTGCCAGGTCACATGGCAAGTCTATATTCAATTTCTTTAAGAACTGCCAAACAGTCTTCCATGGTGGCTGTACCATTCTGCATTCCCATCAACAGGGAATAAGTGTTCCTATCTTTCCACATCCTCTCCAACACTTGTAGCTCTCTGTCTTTTTACTATATTATTTCTAAGGTTAAAAAATGAATATGGGATTTGATTTGTGAAATATGAATACAATTAAGCATTTTTTCTCTTCTTCATTTTTTCCTTAATAAGACGACTTTGATTATGTCATTTAACTAATTTGTATTCATCTGTGTATCTTTCTGTACCTTAGAGTAACAAGTGAGTTAGCAGTTAGAAATAGGTAAGATAAAAGTCATTCCATAACATGTTCTGCTGCCTTTTTCTGTTCTTTTATTTTTGTGAAATTTGAAATTAAGTTGTTAATAAAAAAAAAGAATGCAGAACTGAAACCTGCTACAACATTGATGAAGTTTGAAAACTTATGCAAATTGAAAGAAGCCAGAAACAAATGGCCACATATTTTA
>JAQZBX010103745.1:0-11014 GCA_029593785.1 Cabassous unicinctus | reverse complement strand
ATAACCTCATTAGAAGCATGTTAATGCCTTTCACTTTCCTTAAATATAACATTGGTGCCCTTCTATATCTTAAGAAACTCTATTAAGGAATTTAGAGAAAGCTGGAAATGGGGCAGACTTGAACTGTGAACAACAGTTCATAATTTACAAAAATAAAGTTTAATAAAATGAGCTGAATCTAGAAGTAGGGACAACTAGGAATTATAAGTGGGGGAGCAAAAGGTAAGAGACAAATCTATAGTTAAGGCAATAGAATATAATAAAAGTTCATGTGTTTAAACTCTTAAAGGGCTCTTCACTGCACTATTTTTCACTCATAATTATCCAGTAATTGACTGGGGCATTGGTGTTGAGTTTCCTTGATTGTTTATTTCTTTGAAGCTGTTGCTGTTGTTTCTCACTGATAAAAATAGTCTCAAATATTAACCCAAATATTCTCTCAAGGATCAAGGAATGATAGTGGAATGAGATAAATTAAACTTAAGGAATCCTATTTTGCTCCAAAGTATCTCTATTATTGACAATCATATATTTTCTCACAACCTAAAAATTAAATAATATCAATAGGTAGAATTAATTCCATTTTGTCCAGAGAATAAAAATACCCAGAGAGACAAATGATTCTCTAAGCAAGTAAGTTGCAAAGCTCAGTGAGAGAAGATATTTTGGACTCAAAGTTCATTTTATTTAATTGTGTTTTCTCCTTGCAGATGATTCCTTAGTTGGGCTTTCTTATATGCACTGAAAACATGCAACAGAATAATACAGTGATTATGCTTATGTAATTAAGACTGACACAGAATCCTACAAAGCAGAGAATAATTAAAATCTTTTCCATTTCTATTTGAGGACCATGGTGTGGAAATGTCTCGTTATTGTGATAATGGGGTTTATCCAGACCTTTGAAAGCTCCATAAATTTCTTTCTACTCTAGCTGGCCATTACACACACCTGTCTCTCAACTACTGTAGCCCTTCGATTACTTTTTGAAGCTACTCTGCAATGAATGCAATATTCAACAGTTATTATGTAATCCAAGTTTTGCACACCATGTCTTTAGTGACATCAAGATCTTGGTTCTTCTCCTCATGACTGCTGATCTCTATGTAGCAATATTTGAGTCCTTATTTCACATAACAATCATGAGCAGGCAAAAATCTTGATTTGTTTTCTTGGCTTTGTCCATTTTTTTTCTGCAGCCAGATTATCTTAAATGTAAGATTTCCATTCTTTGGGCCCAATTTAATTGATCATTAGTTCTGTGATATGCAGCCATTGCTGTGACTTGCCTGCATGGATATTTATATGATCAACCTATTGCTGGTGTCCAAAATGGGGTCATTTGTACAAGCTGTTTTGTGATTCTAATGACCACATATGTCTTCATCTTGCATTCACTGAAAAACCATATGAACACTTAAAACTTGAGAACTTTTTCCAGCCAAGAGAGATATGTCAGGAGAAGTCAGAGAGATTTGAAGCAGGAGAACTTCAAACATTGTTACTGTTCTGAAGATGGAGAAGACAAGAACATGAAGAATGCAAGTGACCTATGGGAGATGAGTCTCCTAGCTGACAGTCAACAATGAAACTAGGACCTCAGCTCTATACACACAAAGAACTGATCTCTGCCAACATCCTAAATGAGCTTGGTAGTGTATTCTCTCCCCAGACCTCCAGATAAGTGCCCAGGTAGGTTGACAACTTGATTTTCACCTTTTGAAAACATAAGCAGAGAACAGCTCAGCTCACCTAAAACATCATGCTCTCTACATTACCTTCAATATACACACCATTCAATCTTTTATTTGTACTGTAAGGGCTATGATCATGGAATGGGAAAGAATAGTGTTATGAACTTACAGCCATTTTGTAAATGAATCGAGTTTTCTTTTTTAGCCAGGAGAGGGAGGTATTTGGCCTCAGTTGGTAACTGGAATGTGGAATAATTAGAATTTTTTGTTTATAGTAGATGGTTCTTGCACTAATACCAGGATGGGGGAGTGAAGTCTTAACTGATATCCTAATATGTAGGAATATGCACATATTCAAGAATTGCAGCTGAGTGTGGCAGGGTTTTATTTTTTTTATTTTATCTTTTTTAGGAAATACCAGAGATTGAACCCAGGACATCATACATGGGAAGCAGGGACTCAACCACTGAGCTACATCTGCTTCTCAATGAGAGTTGGTTTATTCTTTTGTTTGTTTGTTTGTTTTTAGTAGGTACTGGAGATGGAACCTGGGACCTCGTACATGAGAAGCAGATGCTCAACCACTTGAACTACATCTTCTCCCTGCAGGATTTTATTTTTAAGCCAATCTCCAAGCCACTTCTCTTACTCACATTCATTTTATTCATACCATATTAATATTTTCAAGAGAAAGGAAGATAAAGCAATTATTTGAATTAACAATGTTTATTGTTTGTATTCTACAAAAAAACTGTAAAAATGAAGGGCAACATGGTAACCATTTTTGCGTAAAAATATTTCTGCTTTTCAAAAATGAGAAGACACTATTTGTTCACATATGAGATCAGTTCTGAAGAGTGATCTGGGTCGTTATCTTACCTCTCTTCCTTCCATCTTCTTAAACTCCATTCTTATGTCTTTTACTCACCTTTCCTATAATTAATTGCACATCTATTGTTGAAAAGAATGTTGCTAGAAAAAGGAGTAGAAAAACATTGCAAATGGGCAAGAGATGGAAGGAAAGAAGTAGAATGAGACAATCTTTAGATGATATTTAAGAGTTTTTATTCAGCAATATATTCTGAGCCAAAAATTGTGTTATTGGTTATTTTTTATCATTTTAAATATTTCATTTGACTGTCTTTTCTTTTGGCAATTCTATTATTGAAGTCTTAACAAGAAAGTGAAGAGAAAAGGGAACACATTCATTGAGGGATTAAAATGAGACAAGAGAAGGTCTTTGCTTTTCCAGTAACTTAAATGAAAAGTTTGACTTAATGACAGACATCAGTCTATATTATTGGGTTACAAGACTAGAGCCTACATATTCTTGATTATTACCTACTTGGAAAACTGAAGTTTGTCCAGAAGTGATGGGTTGATAGGGTAGAGTTAGTGGCCATAGTTCCGCATGTCTTATGCTTCTCAGCTTTCTTGTAGTCCTTCATCTTTTTTCTAAAGTCTTATTTAGTATTTTCTTCTTTTTGTGTTTGATCACTCTACTGACTGGTAGAGGTCAATTTAAGGGACCCATATTGCTACAGAAAATCATGTTCTAGTTCACAAGTAGCATGACACAAGCCCCAAACACTTTCTTTGGGAGTACAGGGTGGGGGCCAAGCATTATAGTAGGGATCCTGACATGTTCAACTTTAACTAAACAGTCCCAAATATTTATCTTCAAAAATATAAGAAAATTGTCTCCTTTGGAGTATGAAGTGTTAAGTTTTCATATGCAAGCTAGATGTAGGATGAAGAGCCTTAACAGAGCATGTGTATTCTACAAATTTGAGCTTTATCATTTTTTTTTAAAAGTTCATACTTGAGAGAAGACTGAGAGATTTGCTTGAGAAAACTTCAGATCTTGATCTTCAAAATTATCTGAATTTTTGGGCTATAAGAATTAGTCCCCTATCCTTTCTCCAAATAAATAGCATCCCCATGACTGGAGAACACACAGAACCTAACACGATTCCCCAAATCAAATGAAAACACTCCTAATTGTCTCCAGAACAATAAACATGGTCAAATCTCAGCTTAACACAATTAAGGTTCCTAATTTGAGAAGTAATTTCCTACCAACCAAATGCCTTTTTATGACTCCACTAACATGAACTATATGAATTGGTAGAACACTTTTGAAGGATGGCTCCCAAATGCATTACAGTTGGGTGTTGGGCAGAATTTAATTCTAGGAAGGATAGGATATAGTCAATAAAAACTTAGTATTCAATATTCTAGTAATGATATAGACAGCCAGACCTTTGGAACTCAGACAGGATAACAGTTGTTACAGATGATATGAAGATGTGTAAACCTCCTGGGAGAAAGTAAAATTTGAGAAAGGAATCATTTGCCAGAGAAACTGTGCACTGGAGGAAGGGGGTTACTCAGACATTTTAATGGTTTCTGGCTATAGCTTCTCACCTGTCACTGATACAAGAGGAATCAAAATACTATTATAATCCTCCAGTTAGAGGCTCATGAAGAACACATTATGAATTGAGTTTTAGTTCAAGATTGCTTCAGAGTAGGTTTCATTTGGCTGATTATCTCCTGTGATTATTTCCCCATTATTAAATGTTTATTTGGAATAGATATACTTAGTACTTAGAAGAATCCATCTATTGAGTGTACTGAAAAAAACTTTATATCACAGACAAGTCAGAAAATTGGAAGAAAAATGGTGTTTTATAAAGAATTTTAGAGATAATAACAATGATATATTTACAAGATTAAAGATACCCATAATATATCCATTGAATTAATTGGCCTAGCCTTTGTAACAAGTAGATAAATTGTAACATATGACTGCATACTACTCTAATAACACACAGGTTGTTGCTCAAATCAAAACTGTAGTGCCAAAAATATTAACTTTATTAGAATATCATACGCTCTAGCACTTAATTTGTAGCTCTGGTCTTGTGAATGAATTTTTTTCCCATCCCCTGAAAAGGCAAAACAAAATAAATTTGCTTTTACATAGCAAATGACAATACGATTTTGCCCTGGGACCATGTTTTCTCATGTCATTTTTTCATCATAGAATCCCAGATATATTTCAAAATATCAGGATGGTCCACTATATTGATGCCATCATGCAAAATGGACTGATAGGCAAGAACTGAAAAGTATTCTGCATATCACAGTGTAATTTATTTAAAATAGCCACATCTTTGCAACTTCCCCCATTAACAGGTGAAGTCTATCCTCCCATCCTTTTATCTGGGGTAAACTTGTGACATGTTTTGATGAGTAGAATGTGGTAAAGTGATGTGTATAACACCTGAGAGTTGTCCTTGAGGGCCCTTGCAGGTTTAGCTTTTGTGAGACAACCCCTGCAGTGATACAAACATGTGTTATAGGTCAATTAAGCTACTGGAGAATGAAAGGCCATATGAAAGAAAATCGAGGTACTTAAGCCATTTATGAGTGCAGCCATCTGGGACCATACACCCCATGTGAACTGACAGTGTTTCCAGGTGAGACTAGCAGAAGAATCACCCAGCTGAATCCCACCCAAATTTCATAATCATAATTATTATTATTATTTTTTTTGCTGAAAGATAAGATTTGATTTTGTGATTTTAAACAACTTATTTTTGGACTAAATTTTTTGATTTTATGCCACTAATTGTTGGTTTGTTTTGTTTGCCAGTACACAACAGTAGATTATTTATATATGACTAAGTACCTATATAAATAAAAGAAAGATAAAGAAAGAAGATAAAGACCATTAATAAATTCCAGTAGACTGCTACATGAGTGAAGTTTTTAGATTTCATGTGATCTAGGGTATGTAGTATTCCCTCAGTGAAAAAAATAGAATAGCAATTGTCTAACACCCACAACCACTAGGAAATAGGCACAGTATTTTATGGGTCTTTGTTTTTTGGAAACATCTACTCTATGAGAATGCTTTTCTCCATCAATGAATGAAAAGCTTGAACATTGTCAGTGAGATCCACTGACATGGGTAAAATAAGAAAGAGCCCAGACTCCTTTGGGTGAAGTTCAGGGTTGCCTGAGCAGTTAAGCAACTGAGAGTTCACAGTTGAGTATCAGGGAGATATAGCCTGGGTGATTGGAAGAATAAGTTGGTGAATATCAATTATGGCCTTAAGACCACCTGTAGCAGTAAGGAATGAGGCTTGATTTTGTAACCCACTTTAAGTCTTTTTGGGAATCTAGAAGCGGCATTACCTTGAAGAATTTGACATGTATCTCTCCTTGCTTCTCCCCTTAAGGAAAGGTCAGGGTATCTCACTTTCCAGCAAGACCCTATGCCAAATAAAAGTATACATATTTTCCACATGTGCGTAAGGCAAGTGACTGTCTTTATCCAACCTTGAGTAGATTATTCTCATCTAACACTCCCTTGATCATATTCCTACCTGTTATGTATAAGATATGAAAATAAATATTCAATTATTTGCACAAAGAATCTAGTATTTTTTCAAAACATAATAGTTTAAGTATCTCCTAGATACTTAAACTATATTTTGTAATGTGAGAAAACAGAAGGCAGACTGTTTCCAGTCTGGGTATATTGAAGTATACAATCAAAGAACAATAATAAAGGAAAGTGGAAAAAGACCTAATATGCATGTCTTTTATGCCATATGCCATCTAACAGTTCACATGTGTTAGTCAACATAACCTTACAACATCATTATAGGAATAATATTATCATATTTTCATAGATGTTTAAAAAATGTAGGCTCACAAAACAAAAGCAAACTGGCAAGACCCAAATATAAAAATGGGCAGTTAGTATTTGACAAACATTTACCTGACCTCAAAGTCTATTGTTGTTCTGATACATCATATATTATCCCAATGTCATAGGACTAAGATTAGCAAATAAGACTTGGGGCAATTTTGGGAGATTTTATTCCATAGAAGTCTTCCAGGTAAATATTGTGAGATGTGAGTGACACAATCAATGATGTGCTTTCAGGAGATATTTCTTTCATTCATGAAATACAATTGCTTAGCCCTCAAATCAGTTGGACTTTTTAGTGTGCAGGTTCCAAAAAGATTAACAGAAATTTTGGTCTCAGTTCATATAATGTTGGAGGATATTTAGTTCTTTCGAAGCCATCTTATTAACTACACTGCAGACACTGCACAATGAATATCACCTTATTTACTTTAATTCTGAATGTGCCATTTGAGACCATGCTTTTTGCAAGGCAATTTTCATCTCCGTATTTCTCAGGGTATGGATGACAGGGTTCAGCATGGGTGCAATCACTGTGTAAAAAAGAGAGATTTCCTTCTTGTGTATTTCACTCTCAGCAGGTAGAACAGAAGTAAAGATGCAGGGCACAAAAAACAAATCTACAATCATAATGTGAGAGCTACAGGTTGAGAGAGCTTTGTGTCACCCTGCAGAGGTGTGTGTCCTAAGATGGTAGAGTATGAGAATGTAGGAAGTCAAAAGGACAAGAAAAACTACACCTACCACCATCCCTGACTTGACAAGTGCTAAAATATTAAAGACATATATATCTTTACAGGCAAGTTTTAAAACTGGCTTCACATCACATATGTAGTGATTTACTGGATTAGGGCCACAGAAAGGTAAATTGAGGACTATGAGTAGTAGAGCAATAGAGTGCCAAACAGCCAAGACCAAGGCCATCATGATTAGCATGTTACACATTGGTTGGTTCATGATGACCATGTAGTGCAGGGGCTTGACAATGGCAACATAGTGTTCAAAAGCCATGGACCCTAAGATTAATATTTCCACACCTGCCAGCATGTGGGCAGTGAAAAGCTTGGCCATACAGTTGTTATAGGAAATTATTTTTCTCTCTGAAGCTAAGTCTCTGATTAGCTGAGGAACCACAGTGGAGGTATAAAAAAGGTCAGTGATGGATAAGCGACAGAGAAAGTAGTACATTGGTTGTTGGATTAGATAGCTGCAGGTGATGGTGAGGAAGATGATGATGTTCCCCACTAAGACTGCCAAGTAGCAGAGCAGGAACAAGAAACAGAACAGCAGTTCTATCTGCCTATTCCCCAGTAGCCCTAAGAAGACAAAATCAGTGACATTTATCTGATTTTCCATGAGGTTAATGTGCATTCACACCATCAACTTAATTCATCAGAAATTATTCAAAACATATTAAATATGCAATAGCATTTTTAACATTTGGATAGATCTATAAATTGGAGGATAATATACATAATAACAAATTGATTACAGGATTAAATTTTTAAACCCTTTTTAGAATAAGGCATCATTATCTTATGAACAGGTTTTTAATAAAAGCATAATTACTCCTGGAACATTTATAATTATGCTTTAATATATGCTTAAATATATACTCTTATTATACTCATTTTACATGTGGGCTAATAGAGGTAGAAGAGGGTTCATTAATTACACCAAGTCATTAAGATTAAGTACCAGACTAGAGGTATGAACCTGTATCTTATGCAGGATTCCATGCATTTCAAATCTATGCTACATTATCCTCAGCCACGTGGAATTTCATTTTTTTTTTTTTGGTCTATCACTGTAAAAGAAAAGAGGTCTTTCTCCATTTATGACACTATCTATAAAATTTAAGCAACTCACTCCCCTCATATATGCTACATAGGGATTATGTAAATCTTAATCTTACACTAATATTCCACATATCCACCAAAACTAAATATTTATTCAGGAAATTTAAAAAATATAATCAAGGCTTTTAATTATAACAGAGAAATATTCTGATTTAGTCAGTAATGTTTGGTATGCTTGATTGAATTCCATTCTGAACACGGAAAGGCTGTAAAAAGGGAATTAGAGGCAGTAACTGCTGGATTATCTGAACATAGGAAAGATCTTGCTATATAGAAGCTTCATCTTTCTACTAATTATGTTAAAGGCACATTTTAGAGGCTGCTGTTAGCACTTTAAGAACGCATTAGAAGATTCCTTGTTTTCTCTGCCTATTTAGAAGGACCTATGAAGATTAAGGAATGACCTAGGTATTTGTCCACAGATATTCATATGTAGCATATTTGGGAGGAGTGAGACAATATATTTACACTGAAACCATTACCTTTTCCTCCATGCAAATATCCTCAGAAAAACAATGACCTGCCCAAAAGACTTTTACTGTAGATGGAATTGTTTTATAATGGCATCAGTGAAGGTACAATATGGTGTAATTTGAGGAAAAGCTTTCAGTCTTGGATGTCCTGCTAATTCCTACATTAGTAGCACTGGGCAATTCATTTTCTCTGACTCTCTTTCTTCATCAGGCAGATAGAATTGATGAAACTGGATCAATTTAATATATGCTAAGAGAAAAGGAAATGCAGCTCATATAAAGATATAATACATTGAGGGCTTATGATTCTAACTTAGTTCAAGACCACCAACAGTTCCCCTGAAAATGATTTCAAGAGGCACAAATTGTTTTATAAGGAAGTGAGTATCTGCATTTTTACCTGTTAATTGGTTTTATCTCTCATGGATTTGTTGTTCTGCCACAGGTGAAAGAATTCATGTGAGATACCTGTTAAGGTATCTCATAGGATACCTTTCCTATGAGGAAAGTCATAGGAGTTGGTGAAGTTTACTCTTGTTTCAAATTGCAAATTAATAAAGCACTTTATAAAATAAGAATACCCAAACCTGTTTTCTGTGTATGTGGAAGAATGTGATGAATTAAAAAGGTCTTATAGATAACTTTTCATTACAACTGTAGAACAAAACTCAAGAAAAACTACAGGATTAAAACTGTAGAAAACCCAGCTCTGGTTTTAGATTCCATAACAAAGTGCAGCCTTAACATCTCTTACCATTCAGATCTAGTACTTCTCTACTTATGGTGATTGACCATCAGTTGGGAAAATACAGAGCCATGAAGAAAAAGATCTTTCAAAGCAGTGCCCAGAGTCTCTACTAGGAATCCTTTGAAAAAGCTACCTCATGCTGATATATATTACCCAAACCATCCTCAAATTACTTCTCTCTTGGTTTTATAGTCCTTAAATTGCCTTGTCCTCTTACAAATCCATTTTCTCTCAGTCTGTCTCTGTCATTGTCTCTGTCTCTGTTTCTGTTTCTCTCAATCTCTTCTCTCCCTCTCTCCCCCGCGCGCGTGGGGACACACACACACACACACACACACACACACACTTGGGTGTATGCATGCATACATAGATACATAGGGCTATTAGAGAAAGAATTTTGAGTCCACCTGTTCAGATACCTTAAAGTTAGAGTCTCTTACAAAATTTTCTCTCTCTTTGAAACAAATACCTGGAAAAAGTTCCTGTGAAGAATTATTTGAAATGATGTGTTGAGTATATTGAAAGGTGGACAGAAACATTGAAGAAAGACTCTTGAGAAGTGGGATTATATGTCATGAGAGTGAATGATAATATAAATATCCATCGAGGACAATTGTTTTCTTTTTGTTTTCAGTTTCTTTAACTACTTATCACCTGTAAATTAATAATAATAAAATGTGTGAAAGTGAAATTGATGGGCTTAATTATTAGGTGGATTTATAATAAAATTTTAAGTGCCTTATATGAAGCAGTTAAAATATTGAGAAGCCATGTATTCTCTTATACTCTGAATGACACTAGCACTAATATTATAGCTTCAATATATATGAAACAAATTCACTACAACCTGATTATTAGAACCTTTTAGGGAAGGATTACAGGGAAAAGCTTGAGTTAAAAGGCACAAAAGTGACCAGAGGGCATTTTACAGCAGTCAATGCATGCACAGTTATTACTGCAGAAATAAAGCCAATATTATTTTAGTAGTCATAGAGATTTGTTTAGGCTTTTTCTTCTTTCATTTTTATCTTCAGTATTATCATGTGAATGATTCAAAATTTCTGTGATGTTACCAGTACTGATGAAATATTATGGATATTTGCTTTTCCATACCTGTTCTTTCCTAGAATAAGCTCTTCAAAGACAGAAGCCAGTGAGCCAGTGATGTTTATCATGGTATAAATAATATAGCTATATACTTAATAAATGCTCATTTGGATCAATATGTTATATGTGTATCAGAAGATCATTAAGATTTTCCTCATAAACATAGTATTCTTGCCATTAATATGTATATGGGTTTATTTTCTAATATTTAATTACACCCATTGGAAACATTGAAGCCATGATAGTGTTTATTTTTTAACTAGGTATCATTTTTTATAAATAGGAAACATCTATTATTAGGGTGCCTAATAGAATTTGGAAAATCCCTCAGTGTATTATCAAATTTGTTTTCTTATTTTGGTTTAGTTTTATTTTGCTATGTGTTTGTCTATTTACTTGTTTGGGGG
>JAQZBX010103744.1:0-11022 GCA_029593785.1 Cabassous unicinctus | reverse complement strand
AAGGCACCCAAATAGGAAAGGAAGAAGTAAAACTTTCACTATTAGCTGATGATAAGATCCTCTATCTAGAATCTCCTGGAATATCCACAACAAAGCTAGAACTAATACATGAGTTCAGCAAGGTGGCAGGATACAAGATTAATACTCAAAAATCAATTGCATTTCTATACATTACTGATGTGCCATTTGAGGAGGAAATTAAAAAAAAAGTCCATTTATAATAGCAACTAAAACAATCAAATATTTAGCAATAAACCTTAACCAAGGACATAAAGGACCTGTATTCAGAAAACTACAAAACATTGCTAAAAGAAACTGAAGAAGACTTAAATAAATGGAAGGACATCCCATGTTCATGAATTGGAAGATTAAATATCATTAAGATGTCAATTCTACCCATATTGATTTACAGATTTAATGCAATCCCAATAAAAATCCCAACAGCATTTTTTTTTGTAGAAGTGGAAAAAACAATCATCAAATTTATTTGGAAGGATAAGGGGCCCCAAATAGCCAAAAAGATCTTAAACAAGAAGAACAAAATTAGAGGACACTCACTTCCTGACTTTAAGGCATATTACCTAGCTACAGTGGTAAAAACAGCATGGTACAGACACATTGACCAATGGAACCAAATCGAGAACTCAGAAATAGACCCTCACGTCTACAGTCAAGTGATTTTTGACAAGGTGGTCAAGCCTTCCCAGCTGGGTCAGAAGAGTCTATTCAACAAATGGTGCAGGAAAAACTGGATATCCATATCCAAAAGAAAGAAAGAAAACCCCTATCTCATACTTTTTACAAAAATTAACTCAACATGGATCAAGGACCTAAATATAAAAGCAACAGCCACAACACGCCTACAAGAAAATGTAGGAAAACATCTTCAAGATCTTTTGGTAGGTAGTAGTTTCTTAGACCTTAGACCCAAAGCATGAGTAACAAAAGAAAAAATAGATAAATGGAAGCTGTTCAAAATTCAATACTTTTGCACCTCAATACTTTTGCAATATAATCTAGATATCAAAATGTAGGGAGATGCCAGATGGCAAATCACAGATGCTTCTGTGATTAACATTTTGCTGATATTCATAATTTCTGTTTTTTAAGTTCTATTGTTTTGTTTGTTTATTATTTTTATCCCCATCCCCCGCCATAGCTCCCTCATTTTTCTGCTCATTGTTTGCTCATCTTCTTTCTTTCTTTATTTATTTTAATTTTTATAATAATTTTTTTTTATTTTTTAAAAGATACTTAGATTACATAAATGCTACACAAAAATTATAGGGATTCCCATATGCCCCACCTCCCACACCTCCCACAACCTCCCAAATAAACATCTTTAATTAGTGTGGCACATCACCTGCAATGGATATACACATCCTGGAGCTTTGCCACTAAGCATGGACCATAGTTCACATTGTAGACCACACTCCCTCCCACACAGTTCTGCACGTTATATACTGATGTAAAATGGCCTATACCTGTCGTTGCAATGTTACTCAGGATAATTCCCAAATCCTGAAAAAGCCCCTGTATTACAACTGCTTCTCCCTTTCCCTGCCCCCAAAGTGTCCAGTGGCCACTGGCTCCACATCAATGTTGTAATTTCTTCCATTGCTTGAATCACAACATGTCTATAACAGAATACCAGTAAGTCCACTCTAGTCCATAGCTCTTCCTCCAATCCTGAGGAGTCTGGGATGGTGATGTCCACTCCACCTCCAAGTGAGAGGGGGCTTATATCCCATGAATAAGGTGGATGGGATTATCTTGCCTGCAGCTGCAGACTCTCTCCATTCCCCGGGATGGCCATTGTACATCATCATCTCCCCGCCAGGTGTCCTGGGTGAGTCCATTGAGCTGTAGAGTAGGAGTTGCTGCTGCACTGAGATTCCAGGCACAGCTGGCACATGGGCAGGCCAAAGACTCCAGTCTCTGGAAGTACACCTACAAACTCCGGCACCACATATAGGTTTGAATAGAAGGGACTGTGCTCATCTTCTTTAGTAGAGCCCAGGAACCAAACCCAGGACCATCCATGTGGGAGGCTAGTGCCCAACCACTTCAGCCATTTCTGCTTCTTGCTGGTTGCATCATCTGCTCAATGTGGTGTTTGCTCAATGCAGCATCTGCTTGATGCAGCATTTTCTTGTTGCGGCAGTTGCAGTGTCTGCTGTTTGTAGCAGTTGCAGCTTATGCTGGTTGTGGCATCTGCTGGTTGCAGCATCTGCATGTCTTCTTTAGGAGGCACCAGGACCTCCCATGTGGGAGGCAGACACCCAATTGCTTGAGTCACATCGCTCCCTCCATCCTTTCTTAAGGCAAGACTATTTGTCCAAAATTCACTTGCTGACCCCAAATGATTGGGTTATAATTTATATCAGATTTGGTTAATGGAATTTGTATTAAGTTAATGAATATGAGAGTGGAAAAATAAGAGGTTCCAAAGGAAAGATGCTTGTCTTAGTTTGCTTGATGGCTTCAAACAACAGTAACTTCTTATCTCACAGTTTTGAAGTCTAGGAGTCTGAAATCAAGGTGTTGGCAGGGCCATGATTTCTCTGAAGTCTGTGGGGTTCTGGAGGTGGCTTGCCAGCAATCCATGACATAACTCAATCTCTGTCTCTATCAAATGGCTGTCTTCTCTCTGCCTCTTACTATTTCCAAATTTCTTCTCCTTAACAAGTAAACCAGTTGTATTAGTCAGCCAAAAGAGGTGATGATGCAAAGTACCAGAACTCTGTTGGCTTTTATAAAGGGTATTTATTTGGGGTAAAAGCTTATAGTTACCAGGCCATTAAGTGTAAGTTACCTCTCTCACCAAAGTCTGTTGCCATGTGTTGTAGCAAGATGGCTGCCGGTCTCCGTGAAGGTTCAGATTTCCTCTTTCTCTTAAAGCTCCATGGTCCCAGCTCTTTCTCTTCTGAGCTATAGGCTAGCATAAGACTTCTCTCTCTCACCAGGGCTCATTTCTTTCCGGGCTTTCTCAGCCATTCAGGGCTCTGCTTCAGCTGCAAACTATCAGGCAAACAGCTTGGCTCTCTCTCCCCCAAGGCTCCCACATCCAAAACTAAACTCTCTGTGTTCTCCTCTGTGGGTTTATTTCCATGCAAGTGTCTGTTTTATCCCCAAGGGGACTGAGACTCAATGCTGAGTTGCACTCTAATGATATGGTTGGATCAGAACCCTAATCTTAACATAATTTAATTATACATTTCAGCTGAATCTAATACAATCAAAGGGTTATCACACCAGAGGAACCAAACAGTTTAAAAACATGATCTATATTTCTTTTTGGAATTCATAAATAATATTAAATTGCTTATACTAGTCATATTTTATTAGGACTTACTCTAATTTATTTTGGCCTCATATTTAATAACATCTTCAAAGATCATATTTCCAAATAGGATCATATTCACAGGAATTCAGATTAGATCATGGACATATCTTTTTGGGAGACACAATTCAATCTATGATAATGCAGTATAGTAGATTTTCTAAAGAAAAGAAAGTAACAAAGGAACCTATCACTATTTCTGCTCCCCATCTCTAAGTCAAAAGCAAGCAAAGACATATGCCAATCCAGGTAGCTAGGATCATTATGATAGGAAACTTTTGAGAATCCCTTGCAGAGAACTGGCCTTCCTTTTATAAATAGATATATGAATTTAAAGAGTTAACATTTAGTACTTTGGGTTCATGTGGCTTTTGTTTTTAATTTAGCAAATGATAGGTGCTGTTGGAAATACAAAACTGAGTAAGTCTCAGTATCTCTCTTCAAAACCTTACAATTATAGGTGAACATATTTCTCTTACTAGAATATAATGCTAACAATACAAGAAATCCCTAGAAGAGGCAGATATAAGGTGCAATAGGTGTTCAGAGGAAGGGAGATATAAAACTAAAAAGTCTGTAAAAATATTTTCAACATTGGATGGGGAGTTGTTAAGGACAGAGAGGGCGTTCCAGACATAAAGACCAGCATGAGTGAAAAAGAACCAGAGGAAAGAAAGTGATGTGTGATGGAATCATGGATTGCTTCAATCCTAGTTGTATTTTGCAGAGCTTTTGGCCAGAAATTCATAGAATATAATTTAAGTGAAGGTTGGTCTTTGAGTATGACTATTACTGGAATACAGAGGCTTAGAGAGGTGGAGTCTGCATATGTAACTTCAGGGTTCAAACCTGAGTACTCAGGTATGTGTGGTGCAGTTTTACAGAAATGGTCCCAATACAAGCAAAGGCACAGACATGTGATGGAGAATCACATCATTGTATAGACATGCTGTGTTTGAAATGCTGGATAGAAGTGTCCAGTTGGCAACTGTAAATGAAGCACTGAAGTTTGAATAATGACCAGGGTCATGAAGCTGCATTTTGACAGTGTTCTCCATAGGAATGAAGAGATCTGATTCTGTGTTCCTCTCTAGACTCAACTCCCTCTACTGCTGAGTCCAACATACATGAAACTTAATGCTCTAGGAATACTACACTGAAAGTTTCCCAAACACTTTTATGCTGTTCAGCACCCCCTGTACTTTTCCAACACTGCTTGCCTTCACCTAGACTGGTTTAGTCCGTTTGAATTCTTAGCAAGAGCCTGTGCAACTAATAATCATCAACTTTAATGCTATTTAAAGCTGAAGTGCTTTTTTCTGAAAATTTTCCTGAACTTACCCTAGAGGACTTTGCTTCCTTCTCTTTCTCTCTTACTCCTTCATTCTGTAAACACTGGGGTTAATTCCTTGTTGCATTCAGATTATTTGCTGTGATGAGTATTTCCCCAACAGGCTTAATATAGTTAAGGAAAGTTGAGGAACAGTACTTTTATCTGTTCAATGTTCAGCCCAAACAGTGCTTGGCATATGGTCTTAACTTGGGAATTTATTAAAAGCTTCCTTTAGCTACTAAGAATTTTCTGCAAATAGTATTTTAAGTAAGTGAAATGCCAAAGCAAGTGAGAATGGGACAAAGGCAGGTAGGAAAGAGGTTGAGCAAAACCTGGAAACAGAAAACTTCAAACCAAACCAACACCCAGGCTACATCTATACCTAAAAATTTTGCAAGATCCTTAGTGAGTTCTGTAGATGCATATGATATGCAATTGTCTCTGTATAATTTCAGGAGACAAAACCCTACAAGTATTTTATCAATAGCTCTGTTATTAAGATAGGTTCACACAAACACACCATCAATGTCAAGGTCCCAATACTCCAAATAGGCAGCACCTTCCCATATCCACTTTGCCCCCTTTATAGACTCTTATGTCAACATGGCATATTTCCCCCTAGGGGTTCATGTCCATGAGACAGGAGATCTCATTATATCTAATGATTTGATTTTGTAAAAATATTAGGTGGTGAAATTTTTTATATTGCTAATCATTTGCGATTATTTTCCTTTTTTCTTATTTTTCCTTATAACCCAAGCACCTAGAAAAATGCCTGGTACATAAGAATCTTGCTTTACTCTTTCAGACTATTTGACATGATTACCATGAAGTAAAATAGCTTTTGTTATTGTTTCCTATATAAAATTTAAATCTCAATGTTCATTTAATGAGCATTTATTAAAATATTTTAATAGAGTTTAAAGTATAAGTCTTTCAAATTTTATTTGCTAAAGTTAGTAGAAATTGTTAATTTAATTACTGTATACTTAGGATTTGGTAATCAAAAAAGATAAAACATATAACTAGTTTTTTTAATCAAAAAGTGCTTTTAATATTAGAGCATTAAATTATAGAGTTACCATTATTAGTCATATTTATTCATGAGAGGAAATCTGATATCTTACAAAATAAGCCAATATATGGTGTAACCTCTTGCAGTCTAATTTTTCATGGATGAGCTCCTGCATATTTAATATCCTTGGAGGTTATATTTTAACATATCTTAATTACCACTTTTCCTTTATTTCTATTCAATTTGACACAGACACTTTGCCTAAAAATAATTTAATATTCTTATGAATGAGAAAGTGTTAAAACTACCCTGAAACATCAATCACCTTTGTTTATGCCAACAACTCTAGTGAATTAGCATACTAAAATGTCAGAACAAATGGCCCTTCGAGAGAAGTGACAAAAAATGCTTACAATTTTTATACGATTCCTAAAGAATTTTAAACATTTCTAGCTTTAATACCATACATCTGTACTACAAATTAGGGTCTTTGGTAGTCTAATTAGCATGGACAAGAAAGAACTTTTTATACTTTTTCTTCCATTGCACCCTTACCCAGCCAACCAAGGAGCCTGATTGGTCCCAGGTGCTTTGGGCAAGACCAGAACATCATGTGGCATTTCTGTAGACTCTGATGCCTCTAAACAGACCCAGACAGCTGGCCTTAGCAAAGGGAGGTTGTGAGCATAGCCCCTAGAGGGAGATGCTTACAACTGAATCCTAGAACTGCCTCTCTGTATGATACATACAACATCCCTACC
Organism: Cabassous unicinctus; assembly: GCA_029593785.1. Taxonomy (NCBI): domain Eukaryota; kingdom Metazoa; phylum Chordata; class Mammalia; order Cingulata; family Chlamyphoridae; genus Cabassous; species Cabassous unicinctus. The sequence goes on along the minus strand of JAQZBX010103744.1, from coordinate 4,570 downwards.
TGGCCAAGGACTGTCTTCACCCATGCCTCTCTCCTTAGACATCCCTCCCTGTAACTTCTTGGAAGTGCCCTGAGCTTTAGCTGCCGTAAACTTGAACGCTGCCTATGCCATGCACATCTTGTTTTGTGAAAAGAGCACATACCCAGATGTTATCCCAAAACCTGCATGCAAGCTTCTGGTATTCAGTCACTTTTGTCCCCCTGCCCTATATAATCTAAAAGGCAGTGGCCAAAGGTGCAGACTTATTAGAGTGAACTTCTTGCCAGCCTCACCGAACGTTGTGAGGTAGCTGCAGTTGCATGTGTATAAGTTCCCCTAATAAATGCTTAAGGACTGGTCACCCTGGTGTTCGGTGCCTCTTTGGAATCTCAACAGGCCCCGCTGTGGGACAGTTTGGGGCAGTCCTGGCTGGGTCTCCCTTTCTTTCTTCTTTTGGGGTGAGTAATGTTACTCTTTCAGGGGGATGCAACGCCCTTACCAGTCTTGTGATCTTGGGTGATGTACGCCGCCTCCCTAAGCCTCAGTTTTCCAATTTCTAAAATAGGTTAATAATAGTACCTATCTAATAAAGTTATCCAGATCATGAGAATGAAATGAAGTAATCCAGGTCTAATCGTTATTTCAGCCTGGCATATGGTAAGAGTCAAATACTGTTGGTTGTATTATCACTAGTAGTAATAGTAGTAGTATAAATTTTAGACCATCATTTACTCTTATATCATTGATACTCCTTGCATCGCTTAGGGAGTATAATTTAGTAGAATCTGACAGGTATCAAGGATCTATTAAATTTGGGGACCAGATTGAGACTTTCCAAAAGATAAATGAACTTTCTAAGACCACACAGGCTGAGCAAGTCAGCCATCCAAAATGTTTGTTTTCTTCTTTTCTAGATTTTAACCCCAACTCTGGCATCAACAGTTGATAAACTGACAGCAAGGAGTGTTGCTATATTAAGACATGTTTGTATCAAGGCATTGGGAGCAATGTAGAAAGCACAGGAGGAAAAAAATGAAACAAATGACCACAGACACTTCCTTTTATTTCATAGCCAGCTGAGTTATTGGGGAAAAAATTGTATTCTGTAATGAGCCAAAGCCACAGAAATAATTATTTACATGATGATTACCTTGAAACATTGAACATCTATAATAGACATTTATAATTTAATTCTCAGGATGTTTTTGCTAATATATTTTTCTTGGCCAAGAGTAGATTCAGACTCCACCAAATATGGGTAGCACTTAGAGATGACAAGAAACATATTGATTTGCAGATTTCATGTTTTGGTCTCTATCATTGCAAACATTCTCTGTTAAATATGGACATTAGCACCACTTCTGCACAATGATCTCATCGTGCTAATGCAAGAGAATAATGTTGCCATCTGTAATGTCTTCAGAAAACATCTTTAATCAAATAAACCAAAATATACATTTCTTCTCATAGCTGGACTGTGATCTCCTCATGTGCTGACTCTATTCTCATTCCAGGACTTCCATATCTGATTGATGATGTCTTTGAACAGTTTAGAAAAGGATAATCAACCATAAAGCCCAACTTGAAGCTGAGCTGAATTGCAAAGCCTAAGCATTTAATGCATTTTGATTTATATTTGCTGAAAGGCTTAAGGCATTCAGGTTGTTTATGTGTGATTCACCATTCATAGCCTTATAATTTAATTTGCATTACCTGAAATATTTCTGTTTGTGGAGAGCACTCTCCACTTAGCACCTGGGCTTCCTTCAGTAAATCTTCTTAAATTAGGCAAAGATGGTGATCATCTTATGCCATCACTGGATGAATTTATCTCAACAACAGAAACTACATTTTATACATTTCACCAATATTAATTTAATATGGTTTATTGGTATCCAAATTAGGTTTAAAGAGATTATATTGTCAAATGATATGAATCAAACCTTGTGATCACAGAAAGATTTTTAAAGAATTCATAGAAGGCATTGCTATAACATTCTAATGCAGGTGTTTTTAGAATCCCAATGAAATAGAAGCTATTGTGAACACTTGTCACATAATATATGTAGGGGAGGGGACAGAGGGGATTTTAAGCTCGTTTTGGGGGGTTCAATTAAAGACACCCGAGTGTCATATATTAGGATATTATAATTACAATTTCAGATTCTTCTGCCTTGCTTCAGCACATTCATTACACAGTAATTGAGAAATTCTGCCTATTGTATGTTTGTGTAACAACATATAATTTACCTTTCAGAGAACATGCTACAAATTTGATATGTATAATTACAAAATTTTATTTTCCTTACAAGCTTATTATCTCTGGTTAGGAAAAGCAGACAAATAAGTGGCCTAATTCTTACTTTCAGCTACCTGAAAGACGATTTGGAAAGAAAATTGTTTTTCACTGAGACATTAATGTTATTTGATGACAGGTTAGAAAAATGAGAATTACTCTACAGGGAACTACATATTGAAGTCTGAAGTTATCACAGCTCATATTAGATGCATAAGGGGGCTAATGAGTTCATTTCGGAGCTACTTCATTTTCCCAAAGATGATGAGTCACCAGAAGACTAATAGCAGACCTAGCCAAAAAGGCACAAACGGGTATAAATGTAGATTTGTGAGCTGCCCACTGTTTGAGGGCACATATGATGTATAGGATGCTCCGGACTCACATCCAAGGTGAGCCTCCTCTTCACATGTGGGTGTCCATCCCACACATCCCATGGACAGCATTAGAGTATTCTAGTTCCCCACTTTTGGGTTACAGTGAGATTGTGGTTGCAGTTCATGTTCCTCTTGGCAATCATGAAAATTGTTATTTTCTGCTACATTCCTAGCTCAATAAGGAACCCAGAAAAGAAGTGCTGAGTGAAAAATATTGACACTAATAATTGGGAAAAGTTAGATAATTCAGAAGCTCATATTCCTGAACATGATTTTCCAGCTCCCAAATTTGCACAAATACACAGATTTAGTGCAATTTTTTAAAGATGTTCCTTGTTACCTCAGATTAAAAATATCACCTAAACCTCTATTATACATAAAATAATTGAAGGGTGTGCTTTATCTACTTATTATACTAAGCAGCAATTAATTGGACTAAGACAGTGCAAGAATAACAGTGGTATTTGCAAAGCATAAGATATATGTTGGAATGAGATTTTATCATTTTCTTTAAGAACAATTGATTGAGTTAATTAAGCTTCTGTAGTTAGTTAAAAATTTATAACAGTAATAGTTACCATTTTGCCCATCTCTTTGTTTTGCCTTAGTCCATTTACTAGAGTCAATCTGTTTGAGGTGTGAATGCAATGAAACTACACTCTGTAAAAATGAATGACAATCCATCAAAGCTCTTAAATCTTAAGATTGAAAGGAATCTTAGAATAATCAGTGCTCAATCTTGCACTCATGTGAATTCATCCACATTCCTTTCGTGGATCCTTGCCTCTTATATAAATTTCTAAGGATGGAGTAGACCACACTTGGTGGTCTATTTTACTTTTAAATACTTCTTAAATTTTTTATTAACAGGTGTTCTTCCATCCCCCTCTCCCCTTTGTACCGAACTAAAACTCAATTCTATATAATTTCCACTCACTTTTGCCTACTGGTCCAGTGCAGAATCCCTGCTGGAGATGCCCATCCTACTTGCATATATCAAATATCTTCATCCTCTTCAACATTTGTCCTGATTTTCACCCAACTTCACATTAGTACGAATAGCAAAACAAGGACCATCAATTGTGCTATGCTTTTCTGTGTCCCCCTACCTTGTTAAGCACTCTCACCTCAGAGTTATATTAGGACTTCTATTTGACATGGAATAATTCAGAATCCACATTTAGTTAGTGTTGAATATGTAAAACTGACAAACTCTTTCTCCAAAGATGTGAGTTTAACAAACATGTGAATGTAATTCACTAAATCACAGTTGCTGGGGGCATCTTCCTAATCAACTCCTGTGCCTTCCATGTATCTCCCACCCCCGTCCAGCAGGGATGTCAGTTGGTTGCAATCCCTTATACCTTTCCAGAGTCCCAGACCCACAAATAAGCGGTTCTAGATTAGTCTGAGTTCTGCTGCTGGTATGCATTCCTAATTGGAAGGGAAAAATCAGATTTCATTCTCTTGTTTTTGCCTCGTATAGACATCATTGTCATTGTCACCATCATCATCACTAACATGTATTTATCCAATGTTTATGCTAAATGCTTAACATATATCCTATCCTTAAAATGATACTGCTAAGGCATTATTATTCTCCTTTTTATGATAAAGAAAAAGTTCATAGAAATAATGTCACCTTTCTAACGTCACACAGCTAGTAATTGGGAAAATAGTTATACAAATGTATATTTCCACCAGTGAGTGTCAGAGTTTCTGTAACCACTTATCTTCAGCAAAATTTGGTATTGTCATAATTTATGGGGTTTTTTTTTTTTAAGTCTAGTGGGTCCATAACCTTTCTTTATCCATTAAAAAAAAACTCAGTTTACATTTATAAAAGTGGTAGCAATGATTTTTTTCAATATATGGCTATGAGGATTTTATGTGATTATCTGTCAAATGCTTAGCATTT